>VIAB01005658.1:69838-84348 GCA_009801035.1 Oophaga pumilio
ATCTCGCTAGCGATATCGCTATGTGAGACGGGGGCTTTAGACCTATTGAGATAAAACAAAAAATCATTGTTTAAGCATGGAAATTCAATTTAAGCCATAACAGCTTACAATCTAAATCATGAAATGACAGCTCTGCATATTTAGGAAAAACAAGCATAGATCCAAGAAGAAGCATAGGACATTCCTACAGATTGCAGAGTGATAGTGGTGGTTTTGCTCTGTTACCTGTTTATCTATAGAAAATCCCTTTTACGTAATTACATTAAAAAGTTTTTTATGATAAAAGATTACGGCAATCATGTTGTGACAAAGTAAATCTCCTATATACATATACATGCTAGAATATTTCCTAGTGTTTTTGCAGATTGATAAGACTTTGATGTAGTCGTGTTAACGCTTTTGTAGCTAATCTCCTGTCTATAAACTACAGCTTTGTTCAGAGAAGTGTAAATAATCTGAACCCACTGAGTGCGTTAAGCGACACGCTACCTTCCAGTGACGTCGCTAGTCTTATGTCACAAGCTACATGTGAAGCTACTGTGTAGATCGGTATGTGGAATAAATAATGTCGCCGGATTAACTAAAGTGATACGATTTATGTAAGCAATTACATTGAATACAATGGAGCCGATGTATCAAGCTGCATATGGACCAATAACTAATTAAACTCGACAGAAAAGATGGTGAAGACTTCTTAACAGATGATTTACCCATATGACTATTTCTCCACTGTCTAATGGCTCCATCTAGATCAGTGATGGCGAACCTTGGCACTCCAGCTGTTGTAAAACTATAACTCCCAGCATGCCCTTGCAACCTGCAGCAGTTGAGGCATGCTGCGAGTTTTAGTTCTCCAACAGCTGGAGTGCCAAGGTTCGCCATCACTGATCTAGATCATTGCTGCATGCACAGGCAGTAAAATCTGATAGGATGTAACCTCAATGTCCTGATTTTAATGGACCAATTCTAGTTGAGATCTAAAACGGGGATTCAACTTTGACAAAATTGAGAGTGGCTCATTGAAAATATCACAACGTCAATCAAAAAGTGGCGCAACAACAAGGTTAAAATCTCCATTATGTCCAGTGAGAAACCGAATGCAGGTGATCAATTGACAGCTGTAGTATTTCCAAAGGGAATATCGTGGATTGAGTTGATAAAAACTGACATCCAAACTAGACACTTCAACACTTCTTTCCTTTCGGTAAAAGGTGAACTAGAAATCATAAAAGTACCCTAAGGCTAAGTGCACACGTTCAGGATTATTTGCGTTTTTTTCGCGTTTTTTCGCGGGAAAAACCGCGTCAAAAACGCATGAATTAAGCATCCTATCATTTAGAATGAATTCTGCAATTTTTGTGCACATGGTGCGTTTTTTTCCTCGAAAAAACGCATCACGGAAAAGATAGCAACATGTTCATTAATTTCGCGGAATTCTAGCGTTTTTCCCGCTATATTATTGACCTAGAAAGTTCAGGAAAAATCGCGGTAAAAACGCATCAAATCCACGCAAAAACACGCAAAAAACTGCGCGTTTTTACCGCGAAAAAAGTCCGATTTTGCTCAGGAATATTCTGCAAACATTCCTGAACGTAGCCTATACCTTCGTTCTCCACACATCACTTCCACTTTCCAAATCAGTGGTGTTCAGCCAGTTAGAAAAATGCTGAAAGATTTTACCACATAATAGTGTAAATGGTGAGTAAAGCTTCAGGTAATGGCCCAAACTGTCTGTGACCTTTGCCTTTTCCATAACCTTTAGCTTCAATTTTGCCCAAATTCTTGAGATTTTCAAGGGAATCTTTTCATGAAAACTCCTGAAAAAGTCCATATCCATTTGAAGTTTTACATATTATTTCCCTAGTTTTGGAATAGTGTCTTCTAGAATATGTAAAAAAAAAGCAATGCTATAGGTATTTTATCTTCCTGTGAAGTATGCGGCTTTCAGCTGTCATTGGCTTGTATACCAGTTTGCTAATGAGGTTTAAGTACATAGAGCAGAGGAATTTTAACCTATGATAAGATATCCATCAAAACAGATGGCACGGTGCCTGAAAAACATACAAGAATTTACCTTGAAAAAAAACAACTTTTTTAGCCATAGGCTGAACAAAAAGTAAATGCACCCTGAGGCGACAGAGGGCAAGACTTGTTACACGTGTGCGGTGTCATCTGAGGCAGAGATAACATCCTCATGGGGGTACGTGGATGATGGTAAAGCAGCTTTGAAGAGATGCAAACCTCGGACTCTAGGAAACGAATGAGGTCTCAGTACAGACATGACTTATATTTGGATTTTACACTAGTTTGCTGGATGGATAACCATTTCTGTGGATGTGGACTCTTGATTCTCACTTGGGTGAGAGATGATTATTCCATTTATCACCTATTCACATGTCTAATAATTGGGGGTCCCACAGCTGGGGGCACCATAAATCACTAAAATGTAGGGTCCCAAATACCCATTCTACTCCTGAAATAAAGCTGCATGATCACTGTCGCTCCACTCATGTCTATGGAACAGATGGGAAAAGTTAAACGCTCTGTCCTGCCATCTCTTTCAACCCCACAGGCATAAGGTTGGTTTATACCACCTGACTTGTGGCATTAAACGACCGCCAATAAGTAAATATGTCCTGATCGGTGGTTTAATAGCTGGTTTACACACACACTGCACTTAACCATTGTTCTCGGCAGCACATGTCCTGTTTGCACAGGCTGTCGATAATGATCTTTTGTGATGCATAAAAGATCATTTCACCAAACGTAGAAGCGGTTTACTTGTTCATCTGGTGATCGGCAATCTGTTATAGATTGCAAGATTATTGTGATACGAGTGTTCCTATACACTCATTCGCGATAATCTTGCAGTGTAAACGGACCCCTTGAGCGTTATCTGCATCATTCAATCATGACTGCATCAAGGAGGAATAGGGGACTTGGACTTTCATACTAGTGGAGGTCCCAGCGATCAGATAATGTTCCACTTCGCAGAAGTTGCACACAACTTTATACTGGTGCGTCTCAAAAAATTAGAATATCATCAAAAAGTTAATTTATTTCAGTTCTTCAATACAAAAAGTGAAACTCCTATATTATATAGAGTCATTACAAACAGAGTGATCTATTTCACGTGTTTATTTCTGTTAAAGTTGATGATTATGGCTTACAGCCAATGAAAGCCCAAAAGTCATTATCTCAGTAAATTAGAATAATTAACAACAAAATACCTGCAAAGGCTTCTTAAACATTTATAAAGGTCCCTTAGTCTGTTTCAGTAGCTCCACAATCATGGGGAAGACTGCTGACTTAACAGATGTCAAGAAGGCAGTCATTGACACACTCCACAAAGAAAGTAAGCCACAAAAGATCATTGCTAAAAAAGCTGTTTGTTCACAGAGTGCTGTATCCAAGCATATTAATGGAAAGTTGAGTGGAAGGAAAAAGTGTGGTAGAAAAAGGTGCACAAGCAACCAGGATAACCGCAGCCTTGAAAGGATTGTTAAGAAAAGGCCATTCAAAAATTTGGGTGAGATTCACAAGGAGTGGACTGCTGCTGGAGTCATTGCTTCAAGAGCAAGACACACAGAGGTATCCAAGACATGGGCTATAAGGGTCACATTCTGTGTGTCAAGCCACTCATGACCAATACACGCCAGAAGCCTCTTACCTGGGCCAAGGAGATAAAGAACTGGACTGGAATTTTGCATTTTATTTTGAAATCAAGGTCCCAGAGTCTGGAGGACGAGTGGAGAGGCCACAATCCAAGCTGCTTGAGGTCTAGTGTGAAGTTTCCACAATCAGTGATGGTTTGGGGAGCCATGCCATCTGCTGGTACAGATCCACTGTGTTTTATCAAGACCAAAGTCAGTGCAACCTGGAAATTTTAGAGCACTTCATGCTTCCCTCTGCTGACAAGCTTTTTGGAGATGGAAATTTCATTCTCCAGCAGGACTTGGCACCTGTCCACACTGCCAAAAGTACCAATACCTGGTTTACAAACAACAGTATCACTGTACTTGATTGGCCAGCAAACTCGCCTGACCTTAACCCCATAGAGAATCTATGGGGTATTGTCAAGAGGAAGATGAGAGACACCAGACCCAACAATGCAGACGAGCCGAAGGCTGCTATCAAAGCAACCTGGGCTTCCATAACACCTCAGCAGTGCCACAGGCTGATCGCCTCCACGCCATGCCACATTGATGCAGTAACTGATGCAAAAGGAGCCTCGACCAAGTATTGGGTGCATTTACTGAACATACATTTCAGTAAGCCAACATTTCGTATTTTAAAATCATTTTTCAAGTTGGCATTATATAGTATTCTAATTTGCTGAGATAATGACTTTTGGGTTTTCCTTGGCTGTAAGCCATAATCATCAACATTAACAGAAATAAACACTGAAATAGATCACTCTGTTTGTAATGACTCGATATAATATACGAGTTTCACTTTTATGTATTGAAGAACTGAAATAAATTAACTTTTTGATGATATTTTGATTTTGTCAGATGCACCTGTAGAGTGGTGGAAGTGAAACAGCCAGAAAAGTCTTAAGGTATGTTCACATGTTGGTTTTTTGCTGCGTTTTTGTTTTCCCCATGCTGTCCCAGCTAAAAGTGAATGAGATTTCTGAAACCTCATGCACATGTTGTTTTTTTAATTGCAGATTTGAAGGAGTTTCACAGTATTTGTGCGGCATTTTTCACCCATTCTACTGAATGCATCAAAAAAGAATAGAATGCAAAAACACATTTTTTATGTAGTGTTTTTATGCAGAAATGTCTGCAGGAAATACGGAGCATGTGCACACACCTTTAGCTGCCCGAGTCTTTCCCTTTTAACGATGGACAGTCACTAGCATATACAGAGAATATTTGCTTAGCAGATCCCACTATAACTGTGAAGCCAGTGATCTTATACACGCTCTTTCATTGGCTTTAGGTTAAGCGTCCATATTATATGCGCACATTTATCTAGTTATTGTCTATAAGATGACATTTAGGCTACAAGGAGACTTGGAAGAGTGTTCGACAATGGGATCACTGATCCCTCCTGCCTTACATTTCTATATAAACTTTTACAGATGTTTGATGTGAACAGCTATAACTCTGCCCTTTTAACGTTTTGTGCTCCTTTATACATAAGACCCCCTAAGTCGCCTTCTATTCCACATGATAGACTTTCTTTGGAGACTGTTAAGAATGTAACCATAAGCACTTAAGAAGCCATGCCTGCCTAGCTTGTCACTCATCTCAGCCCTTTGAAGCAGTTCTGTGTCATCACCACCCTCTCAATGATGGACATTCTCTTGACCTCATACTCACCTATATTTGCCAGCGTCCCATTCTGCCTCGACTCTCCCTTTCTCATCACCGGATATCCCATTAGGTAATTAGATGCTGAAAGAGTGTGGCTGATTGTAGAACTGATACATTCACAGAGAATTGCCCGAAGTATCAGTAAAATCATAAATCCTAAACTCTTATGGATTATGATGAACCTTTGGTTCAGTCACCAACACGGCAGCTCTCATCGTGAAATAATGGAATAATACCACGGGATGCCAGCGCACTTGTGATATTGACAGCCTGGGAAGCTGTACGCTACTTTATATCACGCTGGATGCGTTTAATACATATGTGTATAATCTCATAGATCTACATCTGTAATGCTTCTAAGCTTGCAACAAATAATACTATGATAGGTATAATGTTTTCTGCCCAAAGGATTTCTGCTCTTTGGCATTCTGCAAACCAGCAAATGCAAGCGGTAAGGGAAGGAGAGCTGATATGATATGAAGACACCTATGCTATAGACTATTTGGGACAATTCTGCAGTTGCACATTAAAGGAAATGTGTCATCAGAAAATTGTCTACTGTTAAATAAGATTATTATTATTATTATTATTATTTTGTATAGTGTTTTTTATATCAGAATCTGTGTTAAAAATTAGAAATCTGTCAATTTTTACACTGACAGATGGGATTTTTACACTTTAGCTTCCTTTCAGGAAATTTACATGTACACTGCTCAAAAAAATAAAGGGAACACTTAAACAACAGAATATAACTCCCAAGTTAATCAAACTTCTGTGAAATCAAAATGTCCACTTAGGAAGCAACACTGATTGACAATCAATTTCACATGCTGTTGTGCAAATGGAATAGACAACAGATGGAAATTATTGACAATTATCAAGACACACTCAATAATGGAGTGGTTACTGCAACTTGGTCACTGCAGATTGCTCTAACACTGACAGTCAGCTGATGCATCAGGTGACCTTTTAAAGGATGGTGGGAATGGTCACCGCCAACATCAGCTGATCCAGAAGCAACGCAATTACACCAGCTTGCCAGTGGGGAAGAACTGACATTTAACCCCGCTGGCATGAAAGGAAAAAAGGTTTAACTCAATTGAACCAGATCTGCCACAAATCCAAAAATGAATCGTGACAACTTTCTGATCACTTGTTTCTTATTTTTTTGATCAGCCGGATATGATGGCTGAGAGATATGGCAGATACATAGACCATTGTCAGGCGTCCTGTTGCCATAGCAGCCCATCGGCACCCTGAGATCACATTGCGGGGGAGCCAGTGGGCTGACATAGGAAGAGGCCTCCCTTTCCAGACTCCTCACATGGCGCTGTCACTCCTATAGTAGCATCTGAGGATTAAATTGCTGAGATCTGAGCTATAGCCAGTTTCGCCAAATGCAACAGGAGTGTGGACAGCTGCCTCCTGCTGCCGGTGGCATGGGCATAACGTCTGTGCCCATGCCTTCCATCAGATATAAGTGTCCTATGATTGCGGGAGATGACCTGCAATCTGGAATGGGTACATCTATTTGTGTGAAGAATTTAATAAAAATCGTGATATGGAAAAAATGTAAAAAAAAAAAACACATTTATTTCACAAACCTGATTTCAACAATAGGTCAGTTTCTGGCGAGACTTTCCCCTTAAGTTTGCGGTAAAGAATTTGCAATGCTTTATTTGTAGTAAACGGATTTAGTGTTACCTGTCATAGGGTTGTAAATTCTGGACATGGATTGATGTAAGTGAGGCGACTTTACAATCTAGTTTCTCTTCAGCTTTTCTAAATCAAAATCCAGATATAAATGGTAGAAAAATGGTCGCTCTAGTTTTCTCTAAACTTTGCATAATGTTTGGTTGTGTATCCTCAACATTATAGTGTGAGGTCAGGAGAAGTCAGGAGTAACAACGTATTAGAGGAAAGTTGTCAGAACTCATTTACACTGGGACTAGCTGACCATTTAATAGGGACCTCCTGACTCAAACCGGGGGACAGAATAAAGTAGTCAATGTACAAGGAGAAGAGCCCAATTCTTGTATTTTCCCTGATAGTTCGGCACATGGCGCCACCTCATCGGTCCCCAGTTTCACTTTGTGTACATATACTATGAGGTGGAGATGAAGATATAGCAATTTCTGGGAAACCAAGATTTTTGTTGAGCTACTGGGCACTAATCAACTTACAGTGTCCCATCCAGCTAGACCTGCCCCAGCCTGCAGAAGGCGTCCAGGCACTTATGGCTGTGCACATACATGTGATGGTATGCTGCAGGGACATCACCAGTTTCACTATGTGTACATATATTATGAGGTGGAGATGAAGATATAGCAATTTCTGGGAAACCAAAATTTTTTTGAACAACTGGGCACTCTTCAACCTACAGTGTCACCTCCAGGTAGACCTGCCCCAGCCTGCAGAAGGCAGCCAGGCACATATGGCTGTGCACATACATGGTGATGGTATGCTGCAGTGACATCACTGAATTATGGCTGAGTCACACTCGAGGAGGCATATTCTCCTGAAAGGCTTTGTTGTCGAACCAATAATTGAGCGGCTCTAGCCTTGTAATTACTGACAAGTGCAGGAAAAAAATGAGAGACTAATGACTGGAATCCATGTACATGACCAGAGACTTGTGAGACCTCTATGTCTTTATTTGTAGTGCTAGCCCCAGAGGCAAGGCGTAAAAAGATGTTACAGACATTGTCCAGATCAATATTTATGGGCTGCAAGCAAGAATTCAGCCAATTAAGGAGATCCTGTGGGTTTGTTGGAGGCTCCTGGTGCAAAATGTGAACTTTGTAGTAACATGTTGGTTACAGACAACAGGACTGAGGGGGTTAAACAGCCAAGGTAAATTACACACAGTTCGTTGTATGGCCGGAGGGGACATCCTCTGTAAGTACAATGCTATACCTACTGTGCGCCATTATGGGGCTCCGCAGAACAGCTGACACTTATATATAAACCTTTCAGGCCTTTCCTCAGTAGGTTTGTTATAAAGTAAAAAAACATCCTACTATAGCCTACCTAAACCTGATCAACTCCGTGCCAAAGAGGATGAGTGGGAAAAAATACAGCAAAAAGTTGGTTAAAACTAATTGGAATTTTTTTGGAAACTACCAAGTAAGAGTATTCAGCAGATTCTGTCATTCCCATACATACACATCATTAAACGCATATCACCAGGAAATGTTCTGACCCAAAGAATGAGTTGTGGTCTGTGATTGTGGCACAATGTACAAGCAATTCTTCAATGACCCCTCACTCCACCAAAACATTCTGATTTTAGGAACTATCAATGGTCCTTAAAAAATTGGAATCTTATTGCTGCTATTGTATATGGGAAAAGACTGCTGTAAAGAGGAAAGTAGATGGCAGAGCGAGCATGATTAAAAGATTATTATCATCTGTGACAAAGTCAGTGGCAAAGTGCTGGAAGGGAGATGTGTTTCATTGAGGCTATTAGCTTCAGTGACGTGAAACCCAGAAGTTTTGCTCCAGCACACCAAGTGTTGAGAAGGGTTAAGCAACCATTTTAAAGGGCTGGGTTTTTGTCAACAACCATAGAGCAGGTGGCAGGTTGTCCACCTTAACTCCACTTTAAGGTGTGATCCCGGATTTAGATATTCGGCCTTCTGAGGCACTCAGTGTTCCGTGTGTCTGGAGAGGCTAACTCTAGAGAGGTGTTCATGTTTGTGCTAACCTGAACCGTGTGTTTTGCTAATCCTGAGCGGGTGGAACCCCGCAACAAGGACTGTGCTTTGTATTATGTTTTTGTTTTTCCTAGGCCAGAAAGCCTGTGTTTGTTTTTGCCAACTTTGCACTGGTTTATGCAGTATCCTTAATAAACCAGTAAGTTAGGTTTAAAGAAACAGCCTTCCTGAGTCTTCCTCCATACATAGCCGAGTAAGCCGATCTACCACACATCTTAGGATATGCTGTCACTCTGATTGGAGGAACTCTGACCTCCAATGATCTTAAGAATAAAGGGGCTGCAGTGTTGATTTAGCGCTGCTTCCCATTGACTGCGACACACCCGCCACCCCATTTACTTTCAGGGGAACCCATTGCTAAATCAGAGCTGTTGTCCCATAATTTCAGGATCACTGGGGGTCATGGAGATTAGAGCAAAGTGATAGAATAAAGTGATAGAATATCCAAACATTACTTTCTATGTTAACAGTACTCCATAATACATAAGAAATCTCACTTAGTATACAAGTGCATTAAGCACAATGGACTACACGTTAATTGATAAGCATCTTAAAATGGGGTTCTCCGATTTTGGAATACTCAAATCCTCTGGGTATAGTTTATTTAAAAAAAAAAAATCTTTTTTTTTCACTCACCCTCCCCAGGTCTGAGTCTCCGCTGCTGTTCCTGGTATCAATTATTGTCTGCAGCGCTGGTGTCACGTCTGCAGAGCAGCAGCTAATAACTGAGCTCAGCGGCTCTGACCAAAGACTTGGTACGAGGTGTTCAATGCTACTGAACTCATTGATTATCTGCTCCGCTACCGATGTGATGTGAACACTGCAGACAACAAATACAAAGAGCAGTGACGGAGACTCACCCTGGACCCAGGGAGGGTGAGCAAAGAACTGAATGACATTGATCAATCATTGAGACAAAGTAGCATTTAATGACTGAGCACGCAACTACAATACTGTATCAGTGCTGAAGATTACCTCCTGCTCTTCGATCTAGAGTTTCACATGGTATCGCTAACTAATCCTCAGCAAAGGAAAAGATTCTCATAGTGTACAATTAAAAATAAAAATTCCGCAATCTCCCACTTGTCTCTTGGCTCATTTGATGTCCATGATCCAAAATCTCCATCTACACCGGAGCTTATGTACTTTCAAAAATGTCACTCAGTCTCCATCCCAGAGGGGCATACAAGCGGCAAATCCAAACTTGTCAGCAATTCCTCTGTTAAAATAAAATTATCTCTGTGTCATCGCTGTGTACAATGTTTTACAATGCATGAATCCAAAAGCAAACACAGAAACTAATTATGATCCTATGGGGGATGATAACAAGAGCCAACATTTAACCTATTCATACAACACACAAATGCTTCGAGCGTTATTGCCTTTGCCTACGTTTCCTCTGTACAGTTAACTGGTAAAAGGTTTTTGGATTACAGGAAATTCTTATTTGCCTCTGCAGATATACCGCACATAAGACATTTCTTTTAGTGTCCTCACTATTTTTGTGTAATGAAAAGCAATACTACAAACAAAAATATACTCTGGAAAAGCGGCACCGCAGCTGTACATAAAGCCCAGGAATCCGGGCTGACTCCGACACGACACTCCTGACTCTTAACTAAAAACAGATTTTAAAGCATGAATAGTCCTAAACTAATTGAAATCTTAGGAAAACTACACACCTGTGTTTGCACATCCCTCCTCTGTGCGCCTTGTCTTATGGCCAAGTGTATTTGCTAGTTTCTATCAAAAGATATTTGTCTTGTTCTTATTAAAGTGCACCTGCTCATGAGAATGCAGCTTTTATACATCCAATAAAACCCTACAGGTAAAGGCATAGACATCCTGGGGCCCATAGCTGAAGTCCTAATTGTTCCCTCTGTACCTCCAATAAATAAAAAAATTAATTACAATACAATAATTGCACGGACCGGCCTGGCACCTCTCCTGACCTGAGTAAGAGAGAAATACGCATGAGAAATACGGCAGTCTGTCTCTGCCCTTATAGTCGCCTCCTCCGGCAGCACCTCACACTCCTCTTCCATATACAATTGGAAACACTTGATCCTGAGAGAAATTGCACTAATTGCAACAAAGTGTATCGTATAGACTGCATACTTCATCTGCAGCACCACACAGCAACTTCCTGTTATGAGCACAGCGGTGTAATCCATGAGGCTCCTCCCTTTCCCTTGACGTCATGCCTCACAGGAGCAACTCCATTCTAGACACAATGGAGCTAGATGTGGCCTCTGCCTGCCGCGCACTGATACTCTGAAGGTGGTGGCCCTGATTGTAGCTGGCAGCAGAGTGACTTTAAGTTGAATGTGTGCGCTAACAACGTGGGCCGTGTGGATGGGGCTTTGAGTGTGCAGTGAGTGTGGTTATGCGGAGTGGGTGGGGCTATGTGGAGTGGGCGTGGCTTGATACATATTCACACACACATACATACACATATACAGCTTTATATATATAGATGCAGATGGTGTGTGATACGGGGTCTCATGTTATATAGAGAGGTTGTCCACTACACAGGTAAACTCTTTTGAATCCCTATCTTTCTCCCCAATAAAATAATAACTCTTAAGCCACGTTCACACAGTCAGTATTTTGTCAGTATTTTACCTTAGTATTTGTAAGCGCAAACCAGGAATGGGTGAAAAATGCACAACGAATGAACGTGGCTTTATACTCACCTCATCCAGAGAAAATGAGAGAGCAGTTGCAGCTCTCAACTTTTTCCAGATGTCAATTATGCCCATAAGAAAGGAGAGTGAAACCAAAGCTGATTGGCTGTAGAGATTGTGTGACATTATGTCACGTGATCTCTGGGACAGCCAGTGCCAAAACTGCTGGAATGGCGCCAGCACCAAAGAGGACAACCCCTTCCATTACCCCGAGTACCTAACAACCCCTTTAACAATACGTAAAGTAGTAGTTACCATATTGCATGTTAATTCATTGTTGCATTTTCTGCTCGTAATTGCTGCAAAATGTTTGTTTCTAATATGTTTATACCTGCAATTTTTTATGCATTTTTTGCAAAGCTTTTGCAAAAGGCTCACCCTATTGTCACACCCCATATTATAACAAAAAATGTATTAAAAAAACACACGGGAAAAAAAGCATCAAAAACTGCATCAAAACATGACCAAAAAAATGTGTGTTTTAAAGAAAGTTTCTAAAAAAACATGGTTTTGTAAGATGTGGTGTCACGGGGTTGCAACGACAGAGAGGAGCCAGAAGACCACAGCGTCTGATTGCTTCTATTCTACTCCTGCACTGAAAAGAAGCACTTCACCTTTTAAACCATGTAAATTTATTTTGGCAGTACAGTGATTAATCGGCTATGTTGGGAGCTCTGGGAGTCTGGGCTCTCAGCTGAGCACTGTTCCCCATTCCTATCCCCTATATAATCTGGGTCCTGACTGACACCCTGTCAGAGCTAGCATATGCTGCATGACTGGGAAAATAGGTGTTGGTGGTTATATGAGTAAAAGTTTGGTGGGTTAATCTGTGACTGAACTTGGTTTAGTAAGTGTGATAATTCCCTTTTCTTCTCCTACTTTGGTTTTACCCCTACCTCCACTCCTCGGTGCATTCCTCTGTTATATGTGAGTGAATATTTATATGCCTGGTATTTTCCTTTTCCCCTGTTCGTGTTACCTTGTTCATCTGGTTGGTGTACTGCGGTGCACTGCTAGTCCCCTCTTATCAGAAGATAAGGCAAGGTATGTGGCCCCGGGGAATAGGGCAAGTTTGAGTGCCCCCTAGCGTTAGGGTCAGGGAAGGAGGTTACCCGACAACAGAGTCACTGTGACATGTGCATTTTTCAGCCCGAAAGTCCACATAAAAGAAATTCAGTATAAACATACCCATAGGGCCATTTTCCCACATAGCATAAATATTGCATTTTTTTTCAACCACACTTTTAAAGTAAAGTACAACGTGGATGTGATTTCATGAAAGCTCATGGCAACTGTGTGTTTTAAGAGGTTCTTGAACTGTGCATTTTGTGTTGTTTTTGTTCCTGAATTAACACATTTAAAAAATGCAATCGTGTTTTTAAATGCAGAATCACAGCTTTGCAGTACTTAAAAAGGCATCAAAATTGCTACTTTAAATCTGAAATAAAAAAGCATAAAAATACCCGCAGCAAATACGCAATAATCAGAATAGATTGATATTGAGTATTTTGGTACTGATACAGTGGGTTCGGAAAGTATTTAAGGGTATGCCACACTAAACGAGATCGCTAACGAGATCGCTAACGAGATCGCTAAAACGTCACTATTTAGCGATCTCGTTAGCGACTTCGTTGTGTGTGGCATGTAGCAACGATGTGGCCCCTGCTGTGATGTCGCTGATCGTTCACTAGCGTTCTGGACCGTTTTTTGATCGTTGGCGTCCCGCTGGTGAGCCTATATCGCTGTGTTTGGCACCTTTTGCGAACGACGAGCGACCTCGTTTGTGACGCATATGACAGCGGCGCAGGTGGGACTAGGGTTTTTAGCGTCACGGAGTGGATCGCAATATCTGTAAGTTCTCTTTTGCGTCACAGAGAGGATCGCAGAAGTTGCAAAGCAGGCTAGCAGGACGCAGAGAGCAGGAGCGATGCTGGAAATTCCTATGAATCAGAAGCGCTCAGTACATGCTAATGACGTCCTAACGACCGCTAAAGTCGTTAAAGAGATCGCTGACCGCTGATGTGTCGTTTATGAGATCTCCTGTTTGGCAGCTACTAGCGACCTAAAAGCGATCACACCAACGATCTCGTTAGCTTGCGTCGTTATCGTGATCGCTAACGAGATCGCTAAGTGTGGCAGTACCTTTAGACCCCTTTAAATTTTTCATTATTTGTTTCATTGCAGCCATTTCGTAAATGCAAAAAAGTTCATTTGTGAGCTGTGAGGATATAGACAGGTGTGTGCCTTTACAAATCAAGTCCTATCACTTTAATTAAACACAGCTGGACTCCAATGAAGGAGTAGAACCATCTCAAGGAGGATCACAAGGAAATGGACAGCATGTGATGTAAATATGAGTGTCTGAGCAAAGGGTCTGAATACTTATTACCATGTGATATTTCAGTTTTTCTTTTTTAATAAATTTACAAAAATTTCTACATTTCTGTTTTTTTTCAGTAAAGATGGGGTGCAGAGTGTACATTAATGAGAAAAAAATGAACTTTTTTGCATTTACCGGCTGCAATGAAATAATAAGTGAAAAATTTAAAGGGGTCTGAATACTTTCCAAACCCACTGTACCTACAGAAAAATGCAGTGGAAAAAAATGCAGCATAACATGGCCGCATGGTTTCTGTCCTTACTATAGAGATTCTAACCAGCTCCTCTTCAGGGACCTATATTTTTGCAACAACTGTAGAGCCACAGATTTGAGGTCACTGTGTAAAACCCACAAACATAAGGGTATGTTTCCACGGTCCGTACCGGCAGCGCTTTGGACGCAG
>VIAB01005659.1:91417-104509 GCA_009801035.1 Oophaga pumilio
TGCAGCTGAAAAACACCCCCATAGCATGATGCTGCCACCACCAATCTTCACTGTTGGGATTGTGTTGGGAAGGTGATGAGCAGTGCCTGGTTTTCTCCACACATACCACTTAGAATTATAACCAAAAAGTTCTATCTTCATCTCATTAGACCGGAGAATCTTATTTCTCATAGTCTGGGAGTCCTTCATGTGTTTTTTAGCAAACTCTATGCGGGTTTTCATATGTCTTGCACTGAGGAGAGGCTTCCATCTAGCCATTCTGCCATAAAGGGCCGACTGGTGGAGGGATGCATTGATAGTTGACTTTGTGGAACTTTCTCCCATCTCCCTACTGCATCTGTGGAGCTCAGCCACAGTGATCTTTGGGTTCTACTTTACCTCTTTCTCCAAGGCTCTTCTCCCACAATTGCTCAGTTTGGCTTTACAGATGGGTTTAGGAAGACTTCAGGTGGTCCCCCAAACTTCTTCCATTTAAAGATTATGGAGGCCATTGTGCTCTTGGGAACCTTGAGTGCACCAGAAATTCTTTGGTAACCTTGGCCAGATGTGTGCCTTGCCAGAATTCTGTCTCTGAGCTCCTTGGCCAGTTCCTTTGACCTCATGATTCTCATTTGGTCTGACATGCACTGTGAGCTGTGAGGTCTTATATAGACAGGTGTGTGCCTTTTCAAATCAAGTCCTATCAGACACAGCTGGATTCCAATGAAGGAGTAGAACCATCTCAAGGAGGATCACAAGGAAATGGACAGCATGTGACTTAAATATGAGTATCTGAGCAAAGGGTCTGAATACTTATGACCATGTGATATTTCAGTTTTTCTTTTCTAATAAATTTGCAAAAATTTCTACATTTCTGTTTTTTTCAGTTAAGATGGGGTGCAGAGTGTACATTAATGAGAAAAAAATGAACTTTTTAGAATATACCAAATGGCTGCAATGAAACAAGGAGTGAAAAATTTAAAGGGGTCTGAATACTTTCTGTACCCACTGTATGTTTGCTTTCATGCAAATGTTACAATTTTCTAAAATCTATTAGACCTTAAGCCCAACAATAAGCTATAAATTCACATTGTCGTAATGCATGAGATCTGTCCAAAAAATTGTTGAAATTGTCAACAGTTAGGATGATGAGTACCCTTATAAAATATTAGGTGGTGAATTGTGGAATAATAGGGTGGATATGCAAAATATTTATAAGCGGAGAGCTATGGGATTCCTTTTGATTTAGCTATGTGGAGACCGATGCTCTGATTAGTCACATATGTCTCAATAGGATTATGGGAGTGGTGGCCAACTTACCACTTACTGGTTTTAAGATATTCCACAGTTTTAATCCATAATTTAAAAAAAATTGTTGTAAAAAAAAAAGATGTTAACGTGGCACATTAGATGGATTTTTGTTCCGCATCACTAATTAAGCATCCTCAAAAGAAATGATAATCAAGTAATAATAGCAAAGCATTTATCACTTGTGTCCATTTTTACCATCAGTATGTCATCCATGTGTCCGTTTTTACCATCAGTGTGTCATCCATGTGTCCGTTTTTACCATCAGTGTGTAATTCGTGTGTCTGTTTTTACCATCAGTATGTCATCCGTGTGTCCGTTTTTACCATTAGTGTGTCATCCATGAGTCCATTTTTACCATCAGCGTGTCATCCATGTGTCCGTTTTTACCATCAGTGTGTAATTCGTGTGTCTGTTTTTACCATCAGTGTTTCATCCATGTGTCTTTTTTTACCATCAGTGTGTAATTCGTGTGTCTGTTTTTGCCATCAGCGTGTCATCCATGTGTCCGTTTTTACCATTAGTGTGTAATTCGTGTCTGTTTTTACCATCAGTGTGTCATCTATGTGTCTGTTTTTACCATCAGTGTGTCATCCGTGTGTCCGTTTTTACCATCAGTATGTCATCCCTATGTCTGTTTTTACCATCAGTGTGTCATCTATGTGTCTGTTTTTAACATCAGTGTGTAATTCGTGTGTCTATTTTTACCATCAGTGTGTCATCCCTGTCTCCGTTTTTACCATCAGTGTGTCATCAGTGTATTCGTTTTTACAATCAGTGTGTCATCCATGTTTCCGTTTTTATCATCAGTGTGTCATCCGTGTGTCTATTTTTACCATCAGCTTGTCATCCGTGTAGTCGTTTTTGCAATCAGTGTGTCATCCATGTTTCCGTTTTTACCATCAGGGTGTCATCCGTGTGCTCGTGTTTACCATCGGCGTGTCATTCATGTGTCAGTTTTTTTTCAAAGGATGTCATCCGTGTGTCCATTTTTACCATCAGAATATGTTCTCTTTTATTTTGACTTAAGAGTGTGTTAACTATCAGGACACCACCTGCTTCCCCAAACAACTTTCAGCTTCATTGCTCTGAATAGACTTTTCAACTATTTGGATGCCATAAACAACACCTGAGAGTCTGTGCTAAGTGAGAAAGTCAAACACCTCACAGAATTGATCATTCAAGACAGGTGTCTGCAATCTGAGATTTTAATAACAGGCTGGAAAGTGAGCACAACAATTTAGAGAATTTTACATTATTGATCTATTAAATACAAACGTGGTCCGAGAATAAAAGTAAACATTTTGATCTTGATTTCAATGGAATCCCAAGTCTTACCAAGCAGTTGTAAGGGTTGGCATATGGAGGCAATGGACTAATGGAGCATATGAATGTCAGATAGGTGGTCCCCCAACTTCACTAGACTTGGAACTTGTGGGACATGTACCCCTGTGGGTATATGTCTCTATAGTGCACTCATGCAAATGACATGGTGAGCTATTAATGTGCAGCAGAGTGTTTGATGATGACCTTGGGGGTCCTTTGAAGTAGAGGGCACTTCTATCATGTACCTTGTTATGTCCTGGAGCATATCGCATAACCATATAATACAAAGTTGCCCATTTGACTTCAAAAGCCATGGAAAAATCCTATGGTAATAACATCTGACTAATAAACAGTGCACCTTTAGGGAAAATTACCCAGAGAACTTTGCTTTTTCTGAGTGGACATCAAATCAGCCTATTTGAACATATTGTGAAAAGATTCAGACCACTGAAAATGGCAAGTAAACTTCAAAGAGCCAAAGGCAAAAAAGGGAGAATGACCAGCAACAAGATTGATGGATATATTTCAAAGATAAGCCTAGAGAACCTAACTGAAAACTGGAAATACTAAAAAAAATCTTGAAAAACGTTTTCCTGATGCCTGAGGAAGAAGTAGGTTGTACTCTGAAATGAGTTGCAATAAATTGGAAGTTTTTATACTTACCATCTGGATTAACCTTTATCAGCAGCAGTGCCCGGGACCCAGCGCACTCTTCTCTCCTATACTAACAACACAATACTAACAGCACACTTTCAGACCAATATACGTCTGTCCGTAAAATGCATGGGAGGTCGTATGCAGAATTCGGTGCCAATGCAATGTTTATACTTATTGCAAAGAGTGAATTTTTTATTAACATAGAATGTGAAGGTTCTCTTGTTCTTTTTGAATTAAAGGACTAGATAAAAACTGAAAAACTCCTTTAATACAAAAATACATTTATTAAGTTGCCTAAATTGATGTTGAATTATAGGACTTTGCTGACAATAGCGCTACTGTAAATCCAGGTATTTCTACTGCAGTCATGCCAGGTCACCGAGGGTGAACCATCACTTTACATTCTGTATTAATAAATACCAGTGAACAGTGTGGGCTTGTGCAATGTATTAATACCGTTACATTCTGTATGCATTTTCTCCAGGTTTACAAAATGACCTGTAAGGCATTTGGCAATTTATAATGTGGAAAGTATAAATGAAATAAGCTAACAAGTAAATTCTTTGTTCTCTATTACAATTGACCATATTAAATTGTCTCTTAGGATATTTCCTATTTTTATCATTCCTGTTGAAAAACCAGGAACATGGCCAGCTGCCTATTAATTATAAGAAATACCACTGAAAGAAACCGCAATACTTACTCATGTCATGAATCACCCGTGTCCCACCTAGATATATAGCTGGATACAGAGTGTCTAACTCCCTTATATCATTGGCCTCAAACCAGATTCCCAGACCATGAAGCTATCATTCTGGAAGCAGATAAATCCCACCAAACACTCTGTGATGTTAATGGCCAATGTCTGCTCTTTATTGTGCCAAATAATCAGATGAGTTTGACCCAGTAATCTAAATCATTGCAGAGGATCACCCAGGAGTTCCTGTTCTAGTGATGCATAAAATCCTCCATTTGTTCAGTCAAAAACAGAAGGAATTTAACAAACCCTTAATGCTTCTTTCCACCCATTTAAAATGACCACACTGCTTTTACAATGTGACATAATTTATTACGTAAGAACTCCCATTTAGGATGGAAAAAGTCTGGTAGTGTATTTTTTCATTTCAGATCATGTCTGACACCCTTTTCTTAACCAAACAAGTCACTTTTCTTTTAGGTTATACCACCATCATAAAGAAAACCAATTCTAATTAAACTACTCTATACTATCTTTATTTATCTACCTGTTTATTTCTCAATTTACAACATGGCCTGTCTAGCCCAATCCCAATCTTTCAGGATCCAATGAACAATTCTATGGGAAGTTCTCGTTGGCTTATAAAACTTGAAGGGTATGTCTGTTTTGGACAATTCTTTATAATTAGAAGAGTCCTCAAAAACTAAAACCCCTGCACAAATAAGATTAATGTCAGCCAAGCTCACCAATTAACGCTGGACCAGTTGACCATATAATTTCTATGTGGACCTTCTCGAACTCCCCTGACAGTTGACAGAAAGAAGGGATGACCCTGTTGAATGTTAATGGCAGATACTTTTGGTCCTGTGGTAGATGAGTCATTTCCAGTAGAATTGGGCATTGGTTTACTCCACTGTCCTCATTAAAACACATGTATACTCAGCTGGGCATGAATGTGTTTGGGGCGTTCAGGAGTAATAGCTGATGGCAAAATGATCCGACAACTGTTTGGCTTACTACTATTTAAGGTGTGTGAGCACCATAAATGTATCACAAGAATAAACTGTATTTAGAGATGAAAGGATCAGGCAAAATTCTAATTCATATAATTTTAGGTAGATGCCATCTCACCTGTTGCAGTTCAAAGTGTAGTAACACGTAAATTTGTCCTGAACAGACATATAATAATGTAAGGAATTAAAAACAATTCATTTATTGAAAATATTTAAAATGACAAATCCATGAAGGGGAAAGGTAGGTGGACTATGCAACGTGTCTGAAACACATTGCATTGTTAGTTTTTAAAGATTTTCAAAAAATAAACTGTGCTTAAATAGAGCTGGAAACAACTCTATTTTCCTAGAAAAAATTCAAATTCACTTGTTTATGCAGCTTTTCCTAGGAAATTCGATTTTCCCTGTGAATTTAATGCCCCTTATCAGACTCTGGAGTCTCTCTAGACCCCAGAACATAATAAAAGTATAAAAGTAATATGTAAGTGCAGCTCCAGCATTCCTGCATGCCGCCCCTCTCCCCCGACAGGGACGCAGACTCACTCATCACTCACTCACCCATCCCAAACGTACTCCTCCTTCCTTGTCGGTGGCTTCACAGAGTATACGAGCGGCGTGCAGATCCCTGGGGCACCATATTTCCTTTTAAAGGGGTCTCGTGCACTGTCCTAAAGTGTCACTAGCCAATGGCTGGTAGACACTTACTATTTAAGGCACCTCCTTCTGTATGTGGTTGTCTGTGCAACGTTGTTATTCTGTTCTCAAACACGCTTTCTCACAGGTCCCAGTCCGCTAATTCCCACTAGGGACTGTCTGTCCCTAAACTCCTTGCCAGTACTTGCCTTTTCATTCTGTATTTAAGCTGGACCCGCCAGCACCTGCCATGCCAATCTATATATTAGCCGGATCCGCCTGCACCTGCCGTGCCATTCTGTAGATCAGCCGGATCCGTCTGCACTTGCTGTGCCAACTTGTGTATCAGATGCACTAGTCCACTTCTGCCAGTGCCTGCCTGCATAATCTGTCCTGTCCTTCCAGGTTGTTCCAGCTACAAGTCCCTTGGAGGTTAGTGGCCGTTCATCCATGGTCTGTCCTAGAGTAGCACCTGGTGTTTATCGGGAACCAAGCCTAACCCCACCATCAGGGGCTCAAATAAAATTCAGGTGCTCACCTAATCATGACTCTCCAGGCTCTCCAAGGACCACCACTCCCATTACAGTAAGAAAATTAGAAAAATCTTTATACTCGCTCACTTCATTGCTCACCTCTCCAGACCCTCTGCTCCTCTTTGTCAGCCATCCGGCTGTTCCTCATCACATCTTCTAATTCTCACCATTCACATTGAAATCCACTCTGAGCCTCTATGCTGAAACTTCCACCTTTGATGAGCCCCAGGAGGGTCCTGCACAAGCACATGGGTATTTCATTATGACCTTATGAATTATGATGAGGAGCAGAGGGGCTAGAGAGATGAGCAATAAGGTAAGGTAAGGATTTTTTAAATCTTTTAATTGCCCTGTATATCACTTTGGTGACACTGCAAAGAAGTGAGTAACAAAAGTTTTCAATTATGGTATTTTTGTAAAATTCAAACAAAATTCAATTTCCTTCTAATTTATTTGCTCATCTCTAATTGGAATGTGGTGAGGAACTTGTTGGGAAGTGTTTAATTCTCTTTTAGCGCCCTCACAGGAGAAATATCAACGATATGTTAATATATGAAAAGAATAGTTAGGCTACAATCCCACAACGATCTTTTGTTGTGTCTCTTACTGCATGTTTTTTACTGTGTTAAAAACTCAGCGTCTTACAGTTCCTGCAAAGTGGATGGAATTTACAGAAATCTCATGCCCTCTGTGCTTCGTTTTAACACTGTGTAAACTTACTTGCGGTGCATGTTTCACATCCACATCATGTCAATTTCTCTTTTGGATACGCTGAGTTTTTGGTGAGGATTTTATCCATAGACAGTAGATGTGGAAAAGATCCTCAGCGCATATGCATATTTAGTGCGTTTCCACAAAGGAAATGCATCATAAACGCAGGCAATCCGCACCTAAGTATGTCAATAAGGTTTTCTGAAAGCAAAAAAGCCAAGAAGTTTCAAAAACAAAGCAGCTTTATTTAAAGCATGACTCACCAGAGACAAAAGAACACATACAAAAATGCAAGGAAAAAACGCACGTAACCTAATTTAAATAATAAGTGACGAAATTCTGTAACATCAATATCTCACCAGAAGCTCATTTGTGGGAATGTAGCTTTACGGTTCTGGTGAGCAATTCCATAAATAAACTGAGCTAAATCTATTGGGCAGTGAAATACTCGGCAAGGATATGCAGCATAATTATGTACAGTACAGACCAAAAGTTTGGACACACCTTCTCTTTCAAAGATTTTTCTGTATTTTCATGACTATGAAAATTGTAGAATCGCACTGAAGGCATCAAAACTATGAATTAACACATGTGGAATTATACATTACAAAAAAGCATGGGGGAGGTGGTGTGATGGTGTGGGGGTGCTTTGCTGGTGACACAGTTGGGGATTTATTCAAAATTGAAGCGATGAGCGGTCCAGCTCACCCCAAACCATCTCAATTGGGTTCAGGTCTGGTGACTGTGGAGGCCAGGTCATCTGGCGTAGCACCCCAACACTCTCCTTCTTGGTCAAATAGCCCTTACACAGCCTGGAGGTGTGTTTGGGGTCATTGTCCTGTTGAAAAATAAATGATGGTCCAACTAAATGCAAACCGGATGAAATAGCATGCCGCTGCAAGATGCTGTGGTAGCCATACTGGTTCAGTATGCCGTCAATTTTGAATAAATCCCCAACAGTGTCACCAGCAAAGCACCCCCACACCATTACACCACCTCCTACATGCTTCACGGTGGGAACCAGGCATGTAGAGTCCATCTGTTCACCTTTTCTGCATGCAAAGCAGTAATCAAAGCAAAAGGTGGCTACTTTGAAGAACCTAGAATATAAGATATATTTTTAGTTGTTTCACACTTTTTTGTAAAGTGTAATGTATAATTCCACATGTGTTAATTCATAGTTTTGATGCCTTCAGTGTGATTCTACAATTTTCACAGTCATGAAAATACAGAAAAATCATTGAATGAGAAGATGTGTCCAAACTTTTGGTCTGTACTGTATATGTATAAATATGTAGAAATCCGTATATACTAAGCTTATTATGGTTTTAAAAGCCATGTATTAAACATAACAAATAACAACAGTGCTGTCCTTCTCAAGAGATTTTAGGCTTTGGACATCTATCTGGTAACTCCAGAAAGAGGGAAGGCGGCACATGAAAGAGACTTGATTAAAACATTTGTTAAAATGTACAAGGGAAACACAATAAGGACTCTAATCCCCAGGCCAGAGCACCACTTAGGATGGCCTCCTACATGGACGCACTCTGTTTACTGTGTATATACAGCTGCTGGAATGGTGGGTGGTTCGCAGTCTAATGGTGCCTGCTTTATTGTATTTTAAAGACATTTACAGTTTAGAATGAAAATTATATTTAAAAGAATTCACGGAGTGCTGCACAAAGTGCTCCAAAATATAAAAATCACTTGTTATTCCTTATTAATTCATCTTGTGTGTACAAGAAACATTAATCATGTATTTAAAAAAGTCCATTATTCCTGGAACCCCCAGACCGCTGTGACATCAGCTTAGCACACTTCTGTTTTGAGAGTCTAATTAAGAGAGATGAATTAAAAAGAATCGATTAGGCTAGAGCCATGCAGCGATATGTATCTCACGTCAGTGAGATTGTGGAGTCAGTGTGTCATTGCATCTAATGAATTCTTATTGTGTTGCATTGCGACCTGTGACCTACCACAATTGCGTCACCATCACAAATGTTTCCAAATATGTTAAGTTTGCTGTGTCTAATCACAAGTCGCATGAAACTCCTCTACCATAGAATACAAGCAATTAGCAGATGACAGTGACTTGCATACATCTTTTCTGCGACTTGACTTTT
This sequence comes from Oophaga pumilio, assembly GCA_009801035.1. Classification (NCBI taxonomy): domain Eukaryota; kingdom Metazoa; phylum Chordata; class Amphibia; order Anura; family Dendrobatidae; genus Oophaga; species Oophaga pumilio. Next base: position 100,398 of record VIAB01005659.1, read on the forward strand.
TTAACAGCAAAATCAAAGGTATAAAATAGTTGCTTGACAGCAAGTCTCAGAAAACTTGAATATATGTTTTTCGTCATGTAACTGTCTGAGAATTGCTGAGAACATGTCTGAGACATGTGTCTTTATGTAGCCTCAGCCTTTAAAAAGCACTCCCATTAGGTTTTGTATTCATTAAATGTGTACATGTATGTATGTATGTATGTATTGTAGTGGTGTTAGTATGCTCACTTATCACCTCTTTCTCCAGCGTCCAGAGCCGTTCTTCTCAGCTTCTCATAGACTTCACCCACTCTGCAGACACCCCGTGTCACACTGCGCTATGTGTGACACAGAAGTCTCTTTTATAATGTAAGTCTATGAAGCCTATAGAAACAGTTTCCATAAACTTGTATTGTAAAATAAACTAACGGCTCACACATCAAGCACAGGGTGAGCAAGATAGTCATAATTGCGGTGACGTCACTGGGAATCGAAGAAGAACAGAGATGGATACCGTAGAACGTAGCTGTAGGTGAGTATATTAATACGCTCACACTTCATTACATGCATATTGTAATGTCAGCGTCCCTGCACGATGCCCCTTCCTCCTCCCGGCGGGGACACCGATGTGCTCAGTAACCCACTCAGCCGTCCAGAGCCGCTGCTTCCTCCCTGGACCTGCACACAGATTAAACAAATAAATTTAAGCAACCCCAATAAACCTGCCTCAACTACCAATGGGAAAAGATGGGTGGCTTGAACCACAATCCTAGTATTCGTCACATATCTCTAAACACATATAGAGTAAACCCAGTCATGGGTCGAAGACACACTAGCATTTTTAAAATTAGTCCAATTTTTTTCCTGACAAGTCGGACGGGTGTCATGCAAGTGTCACTCGTTTTTCATGTGAGTACAGTGCTATTTTTATCACCTAGCATCTGAATGACATCTGATTTACATGAGAATGCGATCCGATTGCAATGCGATTTTAACATGAACTTTTACATAGAGCAATTCTCATATGTAGTTTACACATGGTTTTCGAAGGAAATATACTTCAAGAAATGAATATATATATATATATAATCCAAATAAATAGAGGCAGCACATCATACCAGATGAAAAAAATGTAAGTGCTATTTAATCACAGAAGTGTGAACCTTTGACAAGCAGTATAAAAGTGCAAGTGCAGAGTATTTAAGGCAACCAAATTACCAAGGTATTTAGCAGCAATTGCATGAATGAAACGTGTTTCACAATACACAAAACACAATATACAAATCAACATGTTGAAGGGAACCTGTCAGCAGGATTATGCATAATAACCTACACACAGTGTCAGGTCGGCGCTGTTATACTGAATAAAATGATACCTTGGTTGATGAAATCCGCCTTGTGGCTGTTTCTTAATCTTTATTTTCACTTTTGTGTTGATGAGATTCTCGTGCCCTAAGGCGGGGTTCATATATGTGGTGCTCTGATTAGATATTCATATTGCAGATTGCTGACAGGCCACTGATCCCTCAATGACCTGCCCCTTAGTTTACGGCGCCATCTTGCTGGAGAAGAAAAAAAAATGTCCTCCTCTAAGATGACACCGCCCGCGCATGCGCAACAGAAGCTATCAGATCTCTATACAAATTGATAGCTGCTACTGCGCATGAGGCGGGATCCATTTTCAAAATTAATTTTTTTTTCCTTTTTCGAATAAATCTGCAAAAGAGATTAAGTGCACAGTAACCATACGATTATGCTGCAGCGCAGGTGCCATGGCTGGCACCTGCCTGCAAAAGCATTTTTTTATGATGGTATTCATTATGCAAACTAGGGGACAGGTCAGTGAGGGATCAGTGACCAGTCAGCAGTCTGCATTATGAATATCTAATCAGAGTACCACATACTTGAACCCCACCATAGGGCATGAAAATCTCATTAATACAAAACTGAAAATAAAGATTAACCCCTTTACCCCCAAGGGTGGTTTGCATGTTAATGACCGGGCCAATTTTTACAATTCTGACCACTGTCCCTGTTGTGAATTGGTTTGGGATGAGTTCTGAGCAGAGGCTCCCTCTGATGGTTACAAGCGGTACTATTGAGGATTGTGAGGACTGGGTATCAGGTGCCACGGATTGGTCTTATATAAGGGAGTCATTTCCCCATCAGGCTTGCCGGTGATCAATTGTTCTGGTCTGAATCCTTCTTTCCAGTTTCCCTTGTAGCCTGCTGTGTCGAGTCTGCATCTCCTGCTTCCAGATAAGACTTTTTCTTATTTTGTGTTTTTGCTACAGTTTTGTATTTTGTCCTGCTTTTCTGTGGGGACCTTCTGGTCCCTTCTGGGGGCTTTTGCCCTCTCAGTTTTGTACAGCCACTGATGTAATTACTTTTGCTTTTTCCAGTTTTTTTCAGTGGCTGCTGTTTTCCTTTTTTGCACCAGAGAGCTAATTTAGGTGGCAGAGGTCGTGTGACCTCAGGTGATTTTGAAATTAGTATTGTTGGTTTGTTTTCAGGGTTTTTAGAGATTGCAGTAAGTACCCTTCCTATCCTTTTCTATTTAGTTAGTTTGGGCCCCAGCGTTTGCTCATACTATTTTCTTACTGTGTTTGTATTTCCTCTTGTCTAACCGCCATTACATGTTTGGGGGCTTCCTATTGACTTTGGGGTTCTGCTCCGGGGCAGATAGCTTTCCTATTTCTATCTGTAGGTATAGTTAGTTTCTCAGGCTGTGACGAGGCGTCTAGGACCATCGTAGGAACGCTCCACGGCTGCCTCTAGTTGCGGTGGTTAGTCAGGGTACTGCAATCTCATAGTTTCCAACTTCTCTGGTGTATTGCCTTTTTTCCTGCACTCCTCAGTTACCGAAACATAACATGTCCCTTTATGAGGTAATAACTCTGGAACATTTCCATGGATCCCAGTGAATCTGACATTGTATTCTCGCGACATATTGTACTTCATGATAGTGGTAAAATTTCTTTGATATGACTTGTGTTTATTTGTGAAAAAAACAGAAATTTGATGAAAATTTACAAATTCAAATTTTCATGCCCTTAAATCACAGCGATATGTCACGTAAAAAACCTAATAAGTAACAGTTCCCACATGTCTACTTTACATCAGCACAATTTTGAAACCAATTTTTTTTTGTTAGGAAGTTATAAGGGTTAAAAGTTAAACAGCGATTTCTCATTTTTACAACACCATTTTTTTTAGGGACCACATCACATTTGAAGTCACTTTGAGGGGTCTATGTGATAGAAAATACACAAAAGTGACACCATTCTAAAAACTGCACACCTGAAGGTGCTCAAAACCACATTCAAGAAGTTTATTAACCCTTCAGGTGCTTCACAGGAATTTTTGGAATGTTTAAAAAAATGAACATTTAACTTTTTTCACAAAAAATTTACTTCAGATGCAATTTTTTTACATAAATACATTTTTTTTTAAAAAAATGAACTTTTCGCCCCATTTTTTAATTTTCCCAAGCGTAACAGGAGAAATTGGACTCCAAAAGTTGTGCAATTTGTCCTGAGTATGCTGATACACCATATGTGGGGGTAAACCACTGTTTGGGGGCATGGCAGAGCTTGGAAGGGAAGGAGCGCCGTTTTACTTTTCCAACCCAGAATTGGCTGGAATTGAGATCAGATGCCATGTTGCGTTTGGAGAGCCCTTGATGTGCCTAACCAGTGGAAACTCCCCAATTCTAACTCCAACCACAACCCCAACACACCCCTAACCCTAATCCAAACCCTAACCACAAACCTAACCCTAATCCCAAACCAACCGTAATCGTAATCCAAACCCTAACCCAAGACTAGCCCCAACGCTAACCCTAACTTTAGCCCCAACCCTTAGTCATATTGGCAATTTTTTGGAAAAGCACTAATAGTGGTTTTATTTCTCCTTTGGAAGTGTCGCTCTCTTCATTTTTCCCACTTGATGTCCATATTTAATCGAATTGAGTCAGTTGACTCATATATATTTGTGATGTTGACAATCACATCCTGGACCTAAAGGCATTTTGGGTGTATGTGCAACACCTTCCCTTTGCCAAGATCACGCGGAATCAGGGCCGGCTCTAGGTTTTTTGTGGGCCCCGGGCGAAAGAGCCTCAGTGGGCCCCT
>VIAB01005661.1:2065-12933 GCA_009801035.1 Oophaga pumilio
TTGCTTTTTCTCCTCAGCTACCTAAACATAACAGGGCAGCATATGAATGTCGAGACAGAAAAAAATTAAGTGGCTCTAAGTATGGATATGTTACAAAAGTCTTCTTAAATCTACTTGTAGATAGATAGGAAAATGTATGCATTGAAAAACCTGATATATTTCACTGCTGAAGACAAGTAAATGTATTCAAGTGAAATTGAATTCTCAAATTTTACAAAAAAAATTGTGGCTAACATTTTGCTCAACTTAAGAGGGCCAGGGAAAAGGTTAAAAAAAATACTCATCTCACCATTCTTCTGTCCCTTCATCCTACAGCCCGCTTTCTAGGACTCCGAGCTTCTCCTTTTCCCCTTCTCGCCTATCTTCTTCAGCCTTTTCACTCTAGACCCTTACTAGATCTCTGACGTCACTGTGCTTTACGCCATTGTGGTGCATTTGAGATGTCATGATATTGTAACAGGCAAAGCTCGAGTGACAGCTCAGTGAGATTAGACAGACATCTCAGCCTCACTTGAGACAGAGAACAGGGTCTGAAGTGACAAGGCCAAAGCAGATAAACGCAATTTGGGAAAGGGTAAGGGAAAAGAAAAGGGTGAATGATGGTATGGTGGGCTGCGATGATGGTGACAAAGGTAAGTGGTGAGTTGAGTATCAATTTTTTTTATTTTTTTTTACTATATCCTATGTATTTTCAGCATATTCCAACAAGTAATAAAAAAAAATAAAACTATAGTAGTCATTTTGCATTTTTTCTGATGGCGCTTTTCCAAGAAGAAAATAACAATGATTTCATTCAATTTCATTTTAATAAAATGAAAGAAACATAAACAGCAAGGACCCAGAAAAGCACATTTCATTCAATATGTTTATAATAAACCCATTTCCACTACCACATTTTTTCCATAATCTTAGATATATGTTATTGACTCATGTTGTGCTACTTAATGATCAATTGCAGCATAGAAAGAGCCAATATATTGTGCTAAAAACAAAGTATTATACAGTCACAGCGCTCTACTTCTCTGTATTGCAGCTTATTCTGGATTTTAAGCCCTGTTTCGAGCCTAAGTATATTTTGAGACGCATGTATTATTTGAAAGCTGCCAGTGACATTTTAAAAGGTCATTTTTTGGATAGGTCTGTTTCTCTTTTGGCCTTATCTATGAAGCAGACATTCTCGGCAGGGATTCCAATATTGGAGGATTTTTCAGAGTTAGTAAAATTAATTTTCAGTGGAATAAAAATGTACCTGTAGGGTGCACAAATGTTTGATTTTAGCAAAGAAAATGGCAAAATGTTTTTAAAATTATAAAAAGAAGCATAACTATAGTATGTGAATACTTTCATCTTCTGCACTAAGTTTCCTTGGCCGGTCACTGCGTCTTCGGTTTTTGATGTTGTCTACTTCTTGATGTTCTCAAATTTGATAAATATAGTCAGACACTTATTCATCATGCAATACCATGAGGGAGGTGACTGTTTGGCTCCAAATTTATTCTGCAGCAGGACAACAACCCCAAACACACAGCTAATGTCATTAAGAATTATCTTCAGTGTAAAAAAGAACAATGAGTCCAGGAAGTGATGGTATGACCTCACAGAGCCTTGATCTCAATATTGTCAATACTGTGTGAGATTACATGAAGAGACAGATGCACTTGACTAAGGGTACAACCATATAAAATATGTGGTTCGTTCTATAAGATGTTTGGGATAACCACCTGTCGAGTTCCCTCAAAAACTGTGTAAAATTGTATCTAGAATAATTGATGCTATTTTGAAGACCTAGCATTGTCACACCAAATATTGATTTGAGTTTGATTTGTCTTTTCCTCATTCACTTTGCATTTTGTTAATAAAATACAGTACTTTATTAACATTTCTTCCTCTGCATCATTTTTGCACACCTGATTAAAACTTTTGCACTGTAGTATATATGACACATCTCAAACATAACAGCTTGTGTAAGGTAATGCCTCACCTGTTGTTGGTGGAAGAGGCTCAACAGTGGCTGGAAGCTATGGTTGTAGTCATGGAGGTGGTGAGTTCTATGTGTGGTCATCTGGGAGAACGTACGGGGAGAACATGTAGGGGGCCTCTGTATGGAGAACATGGATTGGAGCTCAGTATGGACAACATGGTGGGGAGAGGAGCATGGTATGGAGAACATGGTGGGAGCTCTGTATAGAGAACACGAGGAGCTCTGTATGGAGAACACAAGGGGAGCTCTGCATTGGAGAACACAGGAGGAGGTCTGTATGGAGAACACAGGGAAGAGTTCTTTATGGAGAACACAGGGGAGTGCTGTATGGAGACCATGGATGGAGTGCTACATGGAGAACACGGGGGGAGCTTTATATGGAGAACACAGAGGGTAGCTCTGTATGGAGAACACAGAGGGTAGCTCTGTATGGAGAACACCGAGGGGGAGTTCTGGGTGAGAACATGGGGGCAGCTCTGCATGGAGAACATGGGGAAGCTCTGTATGGAGAACAGAGAGGGGAGCTCTGTATGGAGAACACAGGGGGAACTCTGTATGGAGAACATGGAGGACATGGCCTATGCCTTGGTGCACCGTTACACCCTCATGATTGACAGAAGTTCTTTGGTAAGAGAAAGTCCTGTCTAAAATATCTTTTCATTTCTGCCCTTGTGCACTGACACTAGAGGAGCACAGTAGCGTTGCGTTCCGAGTGTCAGTGTGAACGTGCACACAATGTGACTGCAGCTATTGGATGCTGATTAAATGGGGAAGAAGGGCATTGAAGTGAGCAGACAGCACATCACTGAAGCCGCTTACTTGCTACTTTCAGGTGCACCGAGTGACAGCCACAGACAGACAGGATACAGGTGTCAGAACGCGCCCATAGCCACAGAGTGGCACACCTGCCCTGACACTTGGAGTGTGCTGCTGTGCTCCTCCAGTGTGGGTGCACAAGTGCAGACAGGTGAACTGATGTTAGACTGTGCTGGCTCTTACCAACAGATCACTATCAAGAAAAGGGACTGGCTTTAAAAGGAACCTGTCACCAGGTTTTCCACATATAAAGTACGACACCTGTAAGCCTCTGTTACAGCATTCTGGTATACTGTCTGTATGTCCCCAATCTCTTATGTAAGAAACAAAAAATAGCTTTTATTATATCCACAAACACGGCAGTCTGGTCTAATGGGTGTATCTGGTCTTAATCCAGCGCCTCCTCTCTTTTTACAATCAGCCCCATCCTTTCCTGCTTATTGTCACTGACGCATCCTACATCATCATCACAGTGTACTCCATTGCACTCCTGCACAGATGCACTTCTCTCTTCCCTGCATGCATCAGCTTTACCTACGTGCCATCAGCACTCTTTTGCCTTTCCTGGCTCGTGCACGCTACAGTACATTGCTCTGCTCTCGACATGGCAGAGAGAATTGTGCTTGCACAGGAGTGTGATTGGGTGACACCGTGATGATGACGTTTGATGCGTCATCCATATGAAGCAGGGAAGGAGGACGATGATTGTAAGAAGAGAGGAGGCACCGGATCAAGACCAGAAGAGAGGAGGTGACATCTGTTGATATAATAAAAGCTCTTTTTTGTGCCTTGCATAGGGGATTGAGGACATACAGACGGTATACCAGAATGCTATAATATAAGGCTGAAAAGCCCACTCCTCTCAAAAACCAACAGAGTAGTTTAGTATATTAGATGGCTATATATCATACATGAAACACCATGAGGAAATTTGAATGTATTGTCAACAATCAGTACCCAAAAAACTGGGACTGAATAAAGTCAAGAGAAAAATGTTAGTGCACAGTAAATATCAACAGGGACTGTTAATGTACTGTATATTGCTATCAGTATGTGCTGGCATCGGTCAAAAACACCCAAAATTTCTAATAGCCTGCCTGAATTTATCAAATGGCAAAGTCAGAGAAGTTGAAGCACTAAGGTACACTGTGCCCACTAGACTCAACAATATAGTAACGACAGTAATATATCATGCAACCTTAAATACCAAATAAGTGCCACAAAAGAACTAGCAACACTAGTGGACATAACTACAAGACACGTAGGGTGACAGTTACTTTGCGCATGCCCAGAAGCTCAGCGTATTTTCATGTCAGAAGATATAGCAGCATGTGTGCACTGTGATGTTGCGTCTGTGCACAAGTCAACAATTCAAGCATGGGCACAGGTATAATTAATTTGGTGCTTGCACATACAGTATGTAAGGAGGTTGCAGGGAACCTCACATGCCTCCTCTCATCTGTGAACACCATTCACATATTTCGTGGGGCACCTCGTCGTTCACTAATGTTTTTGTATTGTGTGTGTACTATAATGTGATGCATTTGTTATGTACTGTGTATAGGCTTAGGGACAGTATAGAACAGTAGAGAGATTAGAATAGAGAGGGGCATCATAGAGATAGGAAATAGAATAGATTAGGAGTGTTAGTTAGCTACAGTTAGCATAGTTGTGTAGCAATGAGAGGAGCTGTAGGGCAGTGCAGTGCAGAGCCACAGGGATATAGGAGAAGGACTTCCTGATTAGAGAGCGGAGCCTGGGCAGCCTTGCCCAGGGCAAGGTGTGAAGAGCAGTGAAGCAGACGGTATACCAGAGGTGGGGATAGAGCTGCTATGACAGGAAGGGACCCTAGGCTGAGAATTGTGTAGTCAGCTAAGAAGGACCATCCCAAGAAGGATCTGGGGTCTACAACCGGGGTGGGAGTAGCTGATATGGCATTCCTGGCACGTTTCCTTATTAGAACCAGATGAGGGGCTGGCAGGGAGCTGGTGACATGGAAGGCATAGATAAGGCATGAATTGTCTAGAGATATGGCAGGGATTGCCGGAAGAAGGGAGACAGAGCTGACAGGAAGGATAGAGGCTGCCCGGAGGGCAGGGAAAGATCAGAATATGTCCCTTTGCATAACCTGTGCTGCAAGCGTGATGAATGCCCTGTTGAATAGTAAAGTTAAACTGTGTCTCTGAGATGTTTTGTGGAGCTTTGAAACGCGGAGCCGGAGTGACAGATGATGAGAGGACTCCAGCAACTGACGTGAGTGTTCTGCTACGTACACTGCACACACAGTAGGAGGGGCACAGTAGTTCATCTGTGGGGCGCCTTACACATATCCAATAGCAGCACTAAACTTTGAAGAAGGCAAGTGCTAAAATGTGCATAGGGGAACCCATCACACGTTCAAAACTTGGGTAAATATATACTCCTTATTCCCACTTATCTCCATTGCACATGCATTTACCTATGCTATAGCTTGGTAGTCCAACCTATAGCTAAAATCCAAGGCTGCACAGCCAGCATCAATTTAGTGCGGTCTATACACTTGGCAGCCCCCAGTTAGTATCATTTTTTTGCAGATGCACTTTACTCTATACAATTAATACTGGCACCCACATATAGAATGTAATTATGCCTGACCTGTCATATGTTAAAAAGGTGTTATTTAACAGACTAATTGTACATTCATATAGCAGGCTGCTACCTGTCAAGATTTTATGTACACCCATATACTCTCTATATAAGTATAATGAATCTAGAGACAATATTATCATTTGTATTTGACTAAACACATTCTGTGACGTGTACCATAATTTGGTTCAGCTTCTGTTTTACGTATCTTATTAATATTTTTTAACTAAAATTTTGCAATTTTTAATAATAATTTTGCACCGTTTCTTTATATGATCCATTCATGTATCACATGTATGACATCTGCAGCAAAGAAATGCAGTCTAATGTACAAGCATTTCCAATAACTATACTGTACATACACTTTATACACGTCCACGCAATTAAAAACAAAGCGTGTAGTCATAAAAGTAATTCTGCACTTAATTCACAGCTCGCTTTGTGCATTTGCCATAGAAATCTCTTGTCATTTTTATGAGCCCCATGAAAATGGAAGTAAGCATCCAATCATAATGAATGGGAAGCACAAATGCTAATGCTCGTGCGGTGTGCTTGATTTACCAGCAGTGATGTAGCCCAGTGTGCGGTGCTGGACACAAGCAGATTGTTTTGTAGAATAATTTCAAATCATTTCCAGCCAATGATGTAACTAGAGTTCGATAGGCTCTGATGCAGAATTTGGCCAAGGTCCCCCACCTGTATGTTGGGCAGATGTATGGGACCTTGTAGCATTTTAGATTCTATAATAACATACATATACTCTACCCATGTAATAATATCCCCCAACCTGGGCCCCTTCCAGTAATGTTGTCTCTTATCCTGGCCATTGCCAGTAATAATGCTCCCCATCCTTGGCCCTTCCAGTAATAATGCCCCCCATCCTTGGCTCTTCCAGTAATAATGCCCCCCATCCTTGGCCCTTCCAGTAATAATACCCCCCAATCCTGTGCCCCACGAAATAACAATTTCCCTCATCCTGAGCCCTATCCTGGTATAATGTACCCCATCATCAAGTTTTTTTTATAGTTCTGCTACTAAACACCTGACCACTAAGAATGGGCAGGTAATAATTGTGTACCATTTCTCAGATGAGCGTAATAGGACCTGTGATGGAGATCACTCTCAGTTCTTCTATGCTGTAAGGAAAGTTACTTTAGTGTTATAGACATGGAAATGCTGAACTTTTAAGCTAAATAGTAAGTGATCATCATGTTATATGGTACCTGTCAGAAGTTTGGACACAACTGTTCATGAAATGCTTTCCTTGTTCTTATTGGAATGTGTATATTGTAGATTCAAACTGAAGGCAGCAAAACCACAAGGGAACACGTATGGAAACAACAAGCAAACAAAAAAAAACAGAATACGTGTTAAACCTTAGATTTCTCAAAGAACCCCCTCTTTAATTTTGATGACAGATTTACACATTCTTGTTACTTGAAATGCTTAAAGGGAATCTGTCAGCAGGATTTCACACCCCAAGCTATTTATATGCACATGAAGCTCTTTTAAAGACAAGTCTAGCAACACCTTTACATGACCAGTTCATTTGTATGTTATGAGAAATCTGCGTTTGTATTAATATGTAAATTAGGCTGTAGATCTCAAGCCTCTGTCACTCCAGCTCTATTCCCTGCACAGCGCCGCCTCTCACGCTCGAGAGACGACTCTTTTTCCTGAAGTCACACAGCAAAGAGGCTGTCCGTGCAGCAGGAGGAGGAGGCACTGGGTGAGGAATAGAGCTGGAGTGACAGAGACTTCAGATCTATCATAGCTCTTCAGCCTGAAATGCATATTTATTCCAATGTTTATTTCTCAGACCCAGTGTAACGGACTGGCCATGTAAAGGTTTTACTGGACTTGTATTTGAAAGGGCTACATGAACATATAAATAGTATGATCCTACTGACAGATTTCCTTTAAGAGGTGAACATGCCTGTCTTCTTGTCAATGAGTAAAGGATTGTGTAAACCCAAAAAAATTAAAAAACTAAGCATGACTGTCTATTTTTTAAATGGAATATAAATAAAGCAAAAAAATGAATTCATTTGTAGTATTGGACATTTCTCTGGAATCTTGTATACAACAAAACAGACCTGGTTGATTTTACATGCTGTAATATTCTTGCTATCAAAATTGATGAGAACATAGTCTGAAATGTTCCCTTTTTCCAGAGAATGCTAGTCAGTACTGTAAATTATATGTAGCATTTTTTGCCTCTATAGTGCAGCATATGCTATTATTCAAGGATAATACAGAGTTTTTTTATATCACTATTTTAGTTGATCTGGGACATAGAACTACACTACTGTCTTCTGATAAATACGGCACACCCTCATTATACTCTAATAGCTATTGAACCCGTTCTACAAGCATTTTTATTGGTACATTTATACAGAGTCTTCAATAAAATGGTGCCAGAAATAGTGGTATGTGTACACGCTGACTCTGGCGCAATTTTACTGAAGGAACGTACTGCAACGTCAACACAGCAGTACACACTGCTATGTTGACGTTGTAGTACTGCCATGCCATCTAAAGCAGTCATTCTGAATCTTTCTCCATACCTCACATGACGTCCACTACTGATTCCAGCCAATTTTGCATTGCAAAAGTCGAATGGTGCTTCTTCCCTTCCGAGCCCTTCTGTGCACCCTAATAGCAGTTTTCCACCACATATGGGGTATCGGCATATTCAGGAGAAATTGTAAAACAAATTATATGGTGCGTTTTCTTTTTTTATCCTTCTGAAAATGCAAAATTTGTACCTAAATCAATTTTTTGGTGGTAAAATTACAATTTTTGATTTTCTCAACTCAACCTCAGAAACTTCAGTGAAGCACCTAGGGGTTCAGGGCACACACTAAATATCTAGATAAATTCCTTGAGGTGTCTATTTTCCTAAATGAGGTCACTTGTTGGGGTTTCCACTGTTTACACACATTAGGGCCTCTCCAAACGTAACATGGCATCAGCTGCCATTTTCAGCCAATTTTGCATTCCAAAAGTTGAATGGTGCTACTTCCCTTCCGAGACCTGCCGTGCACCCAAACAGTGGTTTATCATACATATGGTTATCGTCGTATTCAGAAGAAATTGCAAAACAAATTATATTATACATTTTATCTTTTTACCTTTCTTAAAATACAAAATTGTGGCTTAAAACAATTTTTTTGTGATAAAAATATGATTTTTTTATTTTCTTGCCTCAATGTCATAAACTTCTATGAAGCATCTGGGGATTCAAGGTGCTCACCACGCATCTAGATAAATTCATTGAGGTGTCTAGTTTCCTAAATGAGGTCACTTGTGGGTGGTTTCCACTGTTTAGGCACATCAGGGACTCTTCACATACAACATGGCATCCACTACCTATTCCAGACAATTTTGCGTTGCAAAAGTTGAATGGTGATCCTTCACTTCCAAGCCCTCCTGTGTGCCCAAACAGAAGTTTCCCCCAAAAATGGGATATCAGCATATTCAGAAAAATTGTGCAACAAATTGTATGGTCCATTTTCTTCTGTTACCCTTGTGAAAATGCAAAATTTGAGTCTAAAGTAATATTTTTGCGAGAAAACTAAAATGTTTATTTTTTTCAATTCACATTCCTTTAGTTCCTGTGAAGCACCTGAAGAGTTAATAAACTTCTTTGAACATGATTTTTAGCACTATGAGGGGTGCAGCTTTTATAATGGTGTCACACTTTGGTGTTTTCTGTCACATGTGCCCCTCAAAGTCATTTCAAATGTGATGTGGTCCCAAAAAAAATAGATTTGTAAATTTTGTTGGAAAAATGAGAATTCGCTGATCAACTTTTAACCTTTATAACTTACTAACAAAAAAATTATGTTTGAAAAATTATGCAGATGGAAAGTACACATGTGAGAAATGTTAATTATTAACTATTTTGTGTGATATAACTCTTTGCTTTAAGGGCATAAAAAAATCAAAGCTTGAAAATTGTGAAATATTTGCCACATTTTCAACATTTTCATAAATAAACACAAATCATATCTACTAAAATTTACTACTATCAGTAAGTGCAAACAGTCTGCTCCTAAGCCATCTACAGGGGCATGTACATCATAGGAAGATGAATACAATGATATCTGATATCTGTCATCTGATGCCTTATTTCAGAGTAATATATGTTTTTCTTAATATATAATTGAGCTGTTACGATTTATGGGCCAGACATAGATTTAGTTGAGAATCTGCCTCCAGGGCTTATTTTAAATGAAAAGGGGCGATACCTGTGTGAGACATGTAATGACTGACAGTCTGTTCTCCTAATCTACAAGACTCTCACTTATAACTTCCCATTTCATCTATAATAAGCTCTGGAGGCAGATTCTCAGGGAGATCTGTGTCCGGGCCATAGATCTTAACAGCTCATTTACATATTAAGAAAAATGTGGATTTTTCATTAATAAGTCGTCAGATTGCAAATATCAAGTTATTATTTTATTCAACTTTCTATGACTTTCATGCTCATATAGATGGCTTATGAGGGTTGATCCTACTAACAGATTCCTTTTAAATGCATATATGAACATGCAAATCTTTGACAGCTAAATTCATTGATACTTTTATATTTTCTATCTGTCACTGCATTTCCAAGAAATCAGTGTTTTAGTCAACATGCAAATGAGGCCTTAAGTGCTTTTGGCATGACACAGCACTTAACCCCTTTCTGACATCTGACATACTTTCCTATCCATGGTACCTGGGTCCGTATGACTGTGGGCAGGATAGTACGTCATATGCGATCAGCTGTGCTCACCCAGCACTATGTGCCAGGAGCAGTCACAGACCGCTCCCGGCACATTAACCCCCGGCACGCTGTGATCAAACATGATCGCAGTGTTTCGGTGCCAGAAGGAAGCATCGTGCAAGGAAAGGGCTCCCTGCATGCTTCCCCGAGACCTTCAGAGCAGCGCGATGTGATCGCGCTGTCCTGAGGGCCTCTTCCCTGCAGGACCCTGGATCCAAGATGGCCGCGGGGTCCTTCTGGTTCCTGCAGGGAGGTGGCTTCTCAGTGCCTGCACTGCCTGTCAGATCGCTGGTCTGACAGAGTGCTGTGCAAATTGTTAGAGCAGCGATCTGACATTACATAGTAAATTCCCAACCTGGGACAAAGTAAAAAAGTTAAAAAAAAATAAACATGTATAAAAATAATTTTAAAAAAAATCCTTAATAAAGAAAAAAAAATATTCACCAATAAATTCATTTCTTTATGTAAATAAAAAAAACAATAAAAGTACACATATTTAGTATCACCGCGTCCGTAATGACCCGCCCTATAAAACTGTCCCACTAGTTAACCCCTTTATTGAACCCCTTGAAAAACAAAAAAACAATGCTTTGTCATCACACTGCCGAACAAAAAGTGGAATAACATCCGATTAAAAAGACGGATATAAATAAACATAGTACCGCTGAAAAC
>VIAB01005661.1:43457-55296 GCA_009801035.1 Oophaga pumilio
CATTCTCAAAACTTTTGGCCATGACTGTAGATATACTATATAAATACACTTATTTCATCACATCTCTTAATGCAGTTTGCCTTTACAAACGTTTGTGAAAGAATTGTTAGAGAGTGCACTGAATTTGAGCATGGTACTGTGATAGGATGTCACCTTTGCAAAAGTCGGGTTTGTGAAATTTCTTTCCTCCTAAATATTTCACGGTCAGCTGTAACTGGTATTATTGAAAAGAGGAACCCAAGGACCTCACATAAAGTTAGAGGGGGGTTGATGAGTCATTAGGAATTTAGATGCTAATTCTTCAAAGTGTTTTTTTCGACAGAAAACTGGCGTAAAACACTTTGAAAAGTTGCAACATTTATGCACAACTCTGATTTGTGCAAAAAAAATCCGCTTTTTCACACCAGTTTCAAGTAGTTCAGCCAAAATGGACAGAGCTGTGATAAAGCTCGTTTGGAACAGGAAATGGCTACACCTGCTGTAGCAAGAGTGGTGGAACAACTCTACCATAATCCAAAGAGAGCCTGAAGGGGCATAACTAGATGAACACCTGATTTTTATCTAGAGCCCCTGTTGGTGGGGTTAGACTTGGCTCCAGATGGCCACCAGGTGCTACACCAGGACGACCTTGGATGCACAGCAGCTGACCACCAAGGGGCAGGAAGCTGGAACGACCTAGAAGGGAAGGTTCAGCTTGTACACGTAGGCAAGACAGGAGTGGCAGGTGCTGGGGAGCATGTCTGGTATACAGGCAGGCACTGGCAGGGGCAGGCAGATATGGCTGATGTACAGCAGAGCATGTGTACATATTGGCACAGTAAGTGTAGGCAGGTACAGCGGGTATACAGGTAGGCTCGGCAAGTGCAGTCAGGTACGGCTGGTGTACAGACTGGCAGGTAAGTGCTGCTGTGCATGGCTGATATACAGGCAGGCAAGTGCTGGAGGGAACAGCTGAAAAAACAAGGCAAGTATGGGCAGATAGGACAGGACAGTTAAACTGACTGGCGGGTACAGGGGACCTGAGAACTAACAAGAGTGCAGACAACTGACATTACATATTGAATAGTTTTATTCTGGAGCTGAGAAGGCTTAAGAGAAGAAACTGCAGGCCACCATACATCTGGAAGGAGATTTCAGGGTGAGGATGGCTCTGTCACCAGAGAATGAGGCATTCACCTCCAAAAAGAATTGTATATTGTTGTCTGGTCATTGCAGCACTGGGACAGAGACAAAGGCCTGTTTTAAGGAGACAAAGGTGCTTTCAGCCTCTGGAGCTCACATCCTAGAGTTAGCACCCTTGCGGGTCAGGGCAGAGGCTGCAGAAGTCCGAGAGGGGAAATGCTGGATGAATTGGTGATAGTAATTGGCAAATCAGAGGAATCCCTGGATTGCCTTCAGACCATCAGGATGAGGCAACATCAGAACAGTGGATACCTTTTTGGGGTCCATTCTTAGTTCTGTCTTAGAGATAATGAACCCAGTGAATGGAAGAGAAGTTTGCTTCTCGACACATTTTTCAAACCTGGCGTACAAACGATTCTTCCTCAGTCTATGCAGAACCTGGCTAACATCCCTCCTGTGTGTGGGTGGATTGGGAGAGTACACTAATATATCATCCAGGTAAACTATCATACACGAGTAGAGAAGGTCCCAGTCAGATATCATTTGCCAGTTCTTGAAAGACTGCTGGGGCATTACAGAGTCTAAAATTCATTATGCGATATTCATAATGGCCATCCCAAGTGTTAAAGAATGTCTTTCATTTGTCCTTCTGGGGTATTTGGATCAGGTGATACCCCCCCTGCAAATCAAGTTTGATAAAGACTCTGGACCTTTTGATACAATCAAACAGCTCAGATATGAGAGGCAGAGGTTATTTATTTTTTACCATTATCAGACTGAAATCCTGATAGCGAATACAGGGACAAAAGTGAACTGTCCTTTTTCTTTACAAAGAAGAATCTGTCTCCAACTGGGGAGGAAGACTTCAGGACATGGCTTGGTTCTCAACCTGGGACAGGGGGTAGATACAGCCTTGTGGAGGAGAAGAGCCAGGAAGGAGGTTTATAGTGCAATCGCACAGCCTGTGCGATGGTAGTGTCTCCGCCAAGACATCTGCATAAGTTCAATAAGTTTGAGGCAGGCTAGGTAAATTTGATGGAGTAGCCAGAGTTCTGGCAGGATAAATGGGAACAAGGCACCTCTCGTGACAGGTTAAGCCCCAATGGAGTCCTTCTTCGGATTTCCAATCTAAGA
The DNA here is from genome assembly GCA_009801035.1 of Oophaga pumilio. Classification (NCBI taxonomy): domain Eukaryota; kingdom Metazoa; phylum Chordata; class Amphibia; order Anura; family Dendrobatidae; genus Oophaga; species Oophaga pumilio. The sequence goes on from VIAB01005661.1 coordinate 45,714, forward strand.
CAGGCTCGTGTTTAGTAGCCATTGTAGGCCCAGGAGCAGTGATGGGACAGACCAGACAGTACATAAAGAGAGATTCTCTCCGAGTGCAACTTTGGAACCCAAAGTTCCACAGGCTCAGAAACATAAAGAACAGCTTCAGAGGTCTCACATCCACAAATGATACCACCAATGGATTTTGTAGACATTGGATATGGATTTGATACTGCTCCACAGCAGCCTGTTGAATGAAATGCAAATGAAAATTCGACAGAAACAGAAAATTTCACAAAACAGATGTTGCCACAGGAAAGGGGTACTGACAGAGTCAGCGAAAGAGAGAAGTGGTCCTCGCCCAGGGTAGCCTCTCCAAGAAACTCTAGACTTTGGAGTTTCAAGGATTTTCAGGGCAGGAGCGGATTAAATGTTCAGGACTGCTGCGGTAGAAGCACCATGTTGCCAGGGACACCAGGTCAATCAACAAGGTGGGAATATCATGGCCAGCCAAATCAACCTTTATTCTCAAAGAAGGCGGTGACCAGTGCCTCGGATGTTCCAGGTGAGTTAAGAGGACAGGGTCCACTGCGAGGATTCCCTGGTGCAGTTTTAGGAGAGAAGATGAGGAAGAGGAAACACAACCTGCCTCATCAAAGACCTTGTGGAAGGCTTCTAAGAAGGTCTGATTGTTGGAGTCAGGAGGATTCATTCTCTCCCATAGGGGATTGAGTCATTCTAGAGTTTTGCCAGGGAGATGGGATATCATATAAGCCACTTTGGCTCGATCCAAAGCAAACTGGTGTGAAAGGAGTTCAAAATGCAGTGTTTATTGGTTGATGAACTATCGACATAGAGCAGGATCACTGTCATAATGTGATGGAGCAGACAGATGGGGTCCAGAAACAAGAACCAGGAACATAGCTGCAGATTGTCCAGGCAGGTCGTAATTGTCCATAGGTAAAAGAAGTTCTTGTCCTGCTGGTCTTTCTGGTGGGATACCTCCTGGTAGAAGCTGATTGGGAATCAGCGGATTCCATGGCCTGAGCAAACTCAAACGAGTGTGTTGGAACCACTGTGCCGTGATCCGAGGAGAGCCTGGAGAGGTGCAACTAGGTGAACATCTGTCTTTTTGCTAGAGCCCCTGATCGTGGGGTTAAACTTAGCTCCAGATGGACACCAGGTGCTACACTAGGACGGTACCCCTCATGTACCGTACGGGTGAACAAGTACAGTAGAGGTAAACTGACGGTCAGGTACAGGGGACCTGAGACATAGCAAGTGTGCAGACAACTTACATCAAATTATAGGGTCATCAGGTGATGAAGAATTAAATAATAAGTGTCTAATAGCCATTGGCTGGGGACATTATAAGAAGGTGTGAGCCATCCCAAGAAGGAGGGAGTGCCCATATGCCCTAAGGACAATGCCCAGTTACCTGCGAGCAGTGCGAAAACCCCGGTAGCAGCTTGAGGGGAATGAAGTGCAGGATGGGGGCCACAGTAGTGAGAGCATTGGCATCCCTGCTGGGGGAGAGGGAAAAATCTGCAAGGACACTGGCACAACACCTGCCAGTCAAATTATTTATCATTGTTGGTGTTTCTGGAGTATCATTTCTGTCGAGACATATGGAAACACTTGCCACTAATCGCATGCACCTCTTAATGAATATGGCACCCCTTATTCTAGCGTGTCCCTGCCTTTGATGTGGGCTGGAACGCTGATCTGTCAGCTTTCCCCACAAATGAAGGTTTTTAACCAAGTTGAAAATGCAGAAGTTGCTAGTTGGTACAAATGACAATCCTTTCATGGTGACTGATTTACTCATGTGCCTTTAATAGCTGAGGGTGGAGCTCCACCTGCTGCTGTTAACCAGTTAAAACCATATCCTGTCCGAGAATTTGATCTCAATATTGACTGAAGTAAGAAGAAACAACCTCATAGGTAAAGATGAGCTTGATTTTTTCCTTCTTTTACAACCAACCATGGCAATCTTTCATGCATTGCCCAAAATCCACAAGGGCTTCAATCCAGTCAAGGGCAGGTGAGTTGTATCAGGCATTGGCAGCCTCTGCTAGAATATTGGCATGTACCTTGATAAAGTAGGAAGTTGGAGGGAATCTCGATAGTTAACCAAACCTGGCTAGCCAGAATAGACGTGGATGTCCTTTACTACTCAATATCCCATAAAAAGGGATCAGCGCAGTGGGGTACTTCTTGTCACCTAGGGGTATTCACAAGTAATTTGCTGGAGCAAGCCGGAGGTCACTCTTCAATGTAAGTCTATGAGAGCCTCTTTCGGGCTCTCATGAACTTGCATTGAGATCTTGTGATGTAGCTTCTAACTTCAAACTAGTCAGAAGCTATTGTCACAAGATGGCGCCGCAGGACTGGAGCAGCACCAAAAAAAGGGGAAGACATCAGAGGGTGAGTATAAGACAGAGAGTAGGGGACTTACGCATAAAGCACCACTCCAGCGGTGAAAAGAAAACAGCTGGTTTGGTGATTTAAGAATGTTTCCACTTATTTGGAAGTTGTAGTGTCCATTGTTTATCTATCTCGAGTACAATGCCTTTACCAATTTAATGCAAACTTTGGTCAGATCTTTCCATTAAATCTCAGTATCTATTTGTATCTCAAAATTTGGTCGGAAGCAATCAAGTAAAATTTCTAGGCCGATGTGATTAAAAAACATCCCAAAGTCATGCTAGCAATGTTAGCATTCACACACATATGCATTAAACTGTCTGAGAATGTTTAATCCTCGGTGATAATAACGAGTTTGGATTGTAATGGCTTCATTTGTTATTAATGTAGATGTCACAAGTATTTTGTCTCTGAATTTTTCACAGCCACTTCACTCAGCAATAACAGGAATTTGTCATTAGGAGATGGTAGCCTTATAATTGTGATGGCATTGTTAATCTCTTTCAAGTGCATAGGTAACATGCCCCAGACTGTTCTTTCTACCTTGAGTGAAAATGGGAAAATTAATCTAAAGATTCACTTTCAAGGTCTCATATGACTGAGCTCTGGACTGCAATAGAAGCAGCGTTGTATCTAAATGGATATAATGAGTTGAATACACTTAGGACATATTTCAGGTTTCCAGTAAAAACCTTTATACTTATCTTGAAATAATTAGTCGGTATGTTAATCTAAATTAAAAGTAAATATCGGTATCCATCATGGTATATGCTTCAGATCAAAGGTTCCAGGGATGTTAATTTTACAGCAAGAATAGCATAGCGTATAACACTATTTTTGCAGTCAAAAGTTGCAAAACGCTGAGACAATGAAGTCGTTCATAGAGATAGGAAAATTTTGAATTCACCTGTTTGCATGAATTTTCGTGTGAAATATGCAGTGATGGTATTTTCTGAGAACTGAATGTCCCTTGATAAACCCCAGAGTATAATACACGTAAAAAGTAAAAAATAAAAAAAATCCTTATACTCACTTTTCCGCTCACCTTTCTGGCCTCTGGCTGTCATTTTGCTGAACCTTAAAGGAAACCTGTCACTTGAAAAAAATACTTTTAACCTGCAGATATGGGTCATACATACACCATTAAAGGCACCAACTGTACTGCCTCAATAAAATATTGTGAACAAAGTGTATTTGTGTTTTTCTACACTCATAAAAGCTCTGCACACAGTGTAAAGCCTGCCAATAATTACAAGCAGGGTCATCCAAACACCCTTCAAGGCATCAAATGTAGTGCCTCATAAAAAAATAAAGAAAGTATAGTTTATGATTATATGGCTAGTAGGACTATCAGTACTATACCCTATATTGTGGATCAAATTATGTAGTCCATGTTTTGGACTTCTTTTAAGTGTTTTTAAACAAATGCATGTTGTTCTCTATTAAAATTTGTCTATTTTTGGTGATCCCTGGCTCTATGCATATACTTTCTTGTTTGTCTGCTATGTCCTAATTGATGTGCATTAGATCATCCCAGCTCCAGTTATTTATTTGATGGTGCCAGCTTACATTTGGTTATATGAAGGTTCTTATAGCCAACACTTCCATGTCTTCACCATGATGACTACTCTACATCTCCTCCTCCAAATCTTCCTCCTCATTTTCCTCCTCAGCCCCTCCATGTAGGAAAGATGGGGCCAAGTTTGGGTGGGTAATAGCCACTTTTTCACTCTCAGCCAGCTCCTGTTTCTCCTCCTCCTCCTCAGCCTCCACCTCCTCATTGCTACCCAAGTTGCACTGAGCACATGAGATAAGGCTGGGCTGGGTAGTGTCTCCATGTCTCATGTCTTTCTCTGTCTCCACCTGGTCCACATGCAAAGCTTCATGTTTCGTTGTCAGTAGCGACTGTTGTAGTAGGCACAGAAGCAGGATCGTTGTGCTGATAATGGCTACAGTGCTGCTCACCATCTTTGCAGAGTTTTCAAGAATGACAGACATCCATGCCCACACTTCAGCTGTTCTATGTGGAGGCTGACCAGAATATCGACGGGCGTATTGGAGCTGGTAATCCACAGCTGGCCTCTGCTGCTACTCACAAATAGAGTTGAGCAAACTTGTTCGGATTTGGTTGCCAAATCTGAATTTGCCATATTTGTGCCATATTGGTGCCCTATTCATGCCGAATGTATGTTTGATGATCAGTTCTGAACATATTCGATAATTTTCTACTCCCATTGACTTTCGGCTCTAATCAACGAATATTGCAAAAACAATATTCGATGCCAATCGTATTCGGAACCAAATCTGAACAAATTTGCTCAACTCTACTCACAAAGCCTTGCCAGAATGTTAAGAGTGGCAGCAGCTGTAGCTGACTTGCGTAGATGAGCACTGAAGTGGCATACTTTGACCAAAAGCTTTGGCAAATCTTGGTAGGTTTTCAGAAACTGGTGAACTACCAAGTTAAGTACATATTGCAAGCATGGTACGTGTGTGAGCTTGCCAAGCTTTACAGCCATTAACTGGTTATGGCCATTATAACACCCAATAATGCCTTGTTGGAGGTTCAGCTGTGAAAGCCACAGATCTGTCTACTCTTTTATTCTAGTCAATAACTCTGCCGCGGTGTGCATTTTGTGTCCGAGACAAATTAGTTTCAGGACAGCCTGTTGCTGTTTAACTGAGGCAGTGCTTCAGAGTTTCCAGCTTTAGACTGATGTGGGTGACCTGGTCTGAGATAGCAAGCCGGAGATGGAGGATGAGGATGAGCAGGAGGGGTGGAGGAACTGGTGTCGAAGGTGGAGGAAACCCTGATAGAAGTGGGGCCAGTAATCCTTGCGGTAGCACATATGCCATTCCAGGGTGGGACTCGGTCTTGGCTTTCACAATGTGCACCCAGTGTGCCGTCAGCGAAATATAGCATCCCTGGCTACAAGCGCTTGTACACGTATCAGTCATTAAGTGGAAGATCCCAGTAACTGCGTTGGTAAGGGCAAGGGTGATATTCCTGGACTGATGCAAGGTGCTGACATCACAACAGGAGAAATAGTGTCGTCTGTTGACAAAGAACAGAGTGACAAAATTTTTACACCTGAACCAGGACAACTTTTTTTTTACTTGAAACCAATGAAATTTCACACAAACCAAGTACTAGAGCATATGTGACAATAGTGAATTTTTGAACATCCAAATTTCTACACCTGCAGCAGGAAAATTTTTGAATTTATTTCAAACCAATGTAATTTCACGCCATGCAGGTTCTACAGTATATATAACAATAATCAATTTTTGGGACAAAAGTATTTTGTGAACTGTACCAGGTGTTTTTAAAAAAATTAAGCACACTGTAATTTTACACAAGCATGTTAAACTCTATGGATGACTAATTGAATTAAGAACAATTTTTTTTACTTTTTTGAGTTTTACATACCACTGTAATGTAACAATAACCACGTTAACTATATAGATGACTAATTTAATCCAGGAAAATTTTTTTAATGTAAATATTTTGAAAGTGTACATATATTCCTACACTCCTAAATGTCTCGCAGAAAGTGCAAAGCCAGGAAAAAAATGATAAAGGAGAGAAATACAATAATCCTTTTCAGATGTCTGCTTCTTCTTCTCCTTTCTCTGGAGGCTCGTGGGACTGAAGCCACCTGCTTCCTGATGCCCCTTTCCCAGGTGACCTGGCTTTGGGTAGTGCCTGAGCCCCAGATGTAAAAATAGGCTACAGTTCCATGTGTCTCTTGCACCATCTCCTGCTCACACATAGGAGGTGGGGAACCCCAAGGACAGTATGATCTTTCAGGTGATAGTCCCTTCTTGAGCTGCCTCATGGAGTCTCTCCCAGGTCTGTTCATTTCTCAAGAAGGGTTCATCCTGCTCCCTTCCTTCTGGGATCACACACATCGTATACGAGCGATGTTAAACTTCCATTTTGAGTAACATCAGCCTTGGAGGCAAGTGTTTTATCTCTACTGCTCGCTGGTTGACCGAGATGTGTTGACGGGTCACAAACTCTTCAATAGACCCCTTTCTCCACTGTAGATCGCACGCAGCAACCTTCCCTGGTTGCCAACTGTCGACACTTTGCGGACCCGTTAGCATTTCTCCTGCCCTTTTCCTGGCTCTCCCCTCTGTCTCTTCCAACCAGCCTAGTCACCGCAGTCCACTTACTAGTTTCTGGTTGTTGGCACTCATGCATGCAGTCCACAAGAGCCCCAGCAGTGAAGAGTGCAGTCTGTGTCCAGGCCTTGGTGGTTCTGGGAAAGTATCTGGTTTCAGACCACAGGCCACCTTTGCTGTCGTGCCACCTTGGTTTGGCTCCGATATACCTCTAGTCACTCCCTCGTGAGTCTCTCATGATTCTGCTGTCTTTGCTACTTTGTCAACCAGTAAGCTCATTACACTGTATGGATTACTAATGCAATTCAGACATTTTTTTAATGCTTTTTTGGGGTGATATATACGACTGAAATGTACCACAGAACATGCAATCCTACTAATACATTTTAAACAATTTTTTTGAGGATTATCTACCACCAAAAAGTACATAAGAGCACCTAATACTGTGTGGATGAGAAATATAATTCCTATAAATTTTTCAACGATTCTTTTGAGAGTTATTTATCACTGAAATATACCCAAAAAGACATAATACTTTATGGATGAGCAATAGAACATCAATAAATTTTCCAACAATTTTTTTGAGGGTTATATACGACCAAATCATCACTACAGTGTGCCCTCTGAACTGAGAAGCGCAGATGGTCAGAGGACAATAAGGAGACCGGAGCTGCAGCAAGCAAGTAACGAGGAGAGGTGTGTACAGTTGAGTGAAAAATTATTTGCCCCCTTCCTGATTTCCTATTCTTTTGTATGTTTGTCGCACTTAAATTATTCAGATCATCAAACAAATTTAAATATTAGATGAATATAACACAAGTAACCACAAAATGCAGTTTTTAAATGAAGGTCTTAATTAATATTAAGGAATAAAGAAATCCAAACCTACAAGGCCCTATATGAAAAAGTGATTGACCTACCCCCTTAAAACATAAATTAACTGTGGTTTATCACATATTTGGGAAACTGAGTTCAAATTCTATAGCCCCACACAAGCTTGATTACTGTCACACCTGTTCTCAATCAAGAAATCACTTAAATAGGAGCTGCCTGACAAAGTGAAGAAGGCCAATAGTGTTGTGAATGGGTTTGAGATGAGTTCTGAGCGGAGGCTCCCTCTGGTGGTTACAAGCGGTGCGGGTCTGATCAGTGATGATTGTGAGGACTGGGAATCAGGTGTGACTGACTGGTCTATATAAGGGAGTCACCTTCCCATCAGGGTTGCCGGTGATCAATTGTTCTGGTCTGAATCCTTCTTTCCAGTTTCCCTTGTAGCCTGCTGTGTCGTGTCTGCATCTCCTGCTTCCAGATAAGACTTTTTCTTATTTTGTGTTTTTGCTACATTTTTGTATTTTGCCCTGCTTTTCTGTGGGGACCTTCTGGTCCCTTCTGGGGGCTTTTGCCCTCTCAGTTTGGTACAGCCACTGATGAAATTACTTTTGCTTTTTCCAGTTTTTTTCTGTGGCTGCTGTTTTCCTTTTCTGCATCAGAGAGCTAATTTAGGTGGCAGAGGTCGTGTGATCTCAGGTGATTTTGAAATTAGTATTGTTGGTGTGTTTTCAGGGTTTTTAGAGATTGCAGTAAGTACCCTTCCTATCCTTTTCTTTTTAGTTAGTTTGGGCCCCAGCGTTTGCTCATACTATTTTCTTACTGTGTTTGTATTTCCTCTTGTCTAACCGCCATTACATGTTTGGGGGCTTCCTATTGACTTTGGGGTTCTGCTCCGGGGCAGATAGCTTTCCTATTTCTATCTGTAGGTATAGTTAGTTTCTCAGGCTGTGACGAGGCGTCTAGGACCATCGTAGGAACGCTCCACGGCTGCCTCTAGTTGCGGTGGTTAGTCAGGGTACTGCAATCTCATAGTTTCCAACTTCTCTGGTGTATTGCTTTTTTTTTTCCTGCACTCCTCAGTTACCGAAACATAACACAATAGATAATCAAAAGCTAGATATTATGCCGCAATTCAAAAAAATTCTGGAACAAATGAGAAACAAAGTATGTAAAGTCATGTGGAGGGGGCAAGTACTTTTTCACACAACTGTTTTTAAACAGTTGTTTTGAGGACTATATACCACTGAAATGTACCTAAGAATGCGTAATACTGTGTGCATGAGCAATATAATACCAACAAATTTATGAATAATTTTTTGAGGGTCGTATACCACCAAATAGTACCAAAAAGACCTAATACTTTATAGATGAGCAATATAATAACTAAAACAAATTTAACACTTTTTTGGAGTGTTATATATGACAGAAATGTATCCCAGACCATGGAATAGTGTATGGGTAGGTAATTTAACACAACAAAAAATTTTAACACTTTTTTGAGGGTTATATACCACCGTAATGTATGCCAGAGTACGTAATAGTACATGGTTGAGTAGTTGAATCCAGATTAATTTTTCAAAGCCTTTTTGAAGGGTTATATGCATCGAAGTGTACCAAAGAACATAAAATACTCTATAGATCAGCAATATAATACCGAAAAGTTTTTGAAAACTTGTTTTGAGGGTTATATACCACCGAAATGTACCCCAGAACATGAAATACTCCATGGATGAGCAATATAAAACTAAAACGTTTTTGCCAACTTTTTTTGAGAATATATACCACCGAATTGTACTCAAGAACATGTAATACAGTGTGAATGAGCATTATAATACCAATACATGTTTGAATAATTTTTTTAAGAGATACATACCACCAAAATGTACCCCGCAGGATGTAATACTCTACAGATCAGTAATTGAATACTTATACATTTTTCAACGCTTTTTTGAGGGTTATATGCCACAGAAATGTACCACAGAACAAGTAATACTCTATGGATCAGCAATATAATACCGATACATTTTTGACAACTTGTTTTGAGGGTGTATACCACCGAATTGTACCCAAGAAAATGTAATACTGTATGAGTGAGCAACATAATGTACTGTATGGGTGAGTAATTTAATCCATCAAAATTTTTAACGCTTTTTTTGAGGGATGTATATCAACAAAATGTACCATAGAGCAGGGTTCCCCAACTCTGGTCCTCAAGGCCCACCAACAG
>VIAB01005661.1:70915-83918 GCA_009801035.1 Oophaga pumilio
TACCCGATACTTGCGGTATCGTATCGCTCAACACTACTGGGGAACACCTAACTCTTTGACAGAGAAATTCACGAGTATCGAAGCTCTACGGAAGTTTCCTGTCTTCTCCCTCTGGTCACCACATTGCCTCTTTCTGGCTGCTGATCCCTACCCATCAGCGTTGCTGCCTCACTCTGTATGCTAGCTTCCCAGGTTGTGTCAATGAATTTGTAATCAACCATCTCATCTTTCACCACTGCTACCTGGTCCTCTTGACTTCATGACTTAGCAGCAAGACTTAACGGCAACTATGTATCATCATCATATTCTTCAAATGACAAAATTTGCCATTCCTCACTGTTATCTATTTGTGGACGTGGCTGCTCTAAATTTTTAGCATCAAGAAACAGCATATACTCTTGTCCCTCTGGATCATTCAGGTTGAGAGACCACAATCAAGAAATGATGTTGTAAAGAGATCCACAGAGTGTCCTAGTTTGGGATCACTAGTCTCTTGGGACTCAACATAGTGGGAGGAAGGAAGATCAGGGTGAGGATTAAGTGGTCCAGACTGTAGTCTGTTGAGACTGGATGGTGTGAAAGAGTGGGTGGTGCTGCCAAGCTTGCTAAAAGCATTATCTTCTATCCAACCAACCACCTGGTTGCAATGCTCTTGCTTCAGAAGTGGTGTACCGTGATTCCCTGAAAAGTGGGCTAGGAACCTGTGTGTCATGGATGGGCATGTTTCTTGTGCTTCAGCAACAGGTGCAGTCCTGCCCGCCCCACATCCTTGACATCTGAGTGCACCATCATTAGCACTTTCACTTGCTTGTCCCTTACTGCATGCCTTACAAATTTTCTAATTACTGGGTCTCTTCTTTAATAAAAGAAAAAAATAGTCATCTGTAGCAGTCAAAGCGTTTTTTTGGAGTTTAATTCCACTGTAATGTAACAGAAAGCACAAAAAAATGTATGGATGTCAAATTTAATCAATAAAAATGTTTCAATTCTTTTTTGGAGTGTTATATGCCACACAAATGTATCCCAAAGCATAGCATACTCTATTGGTGAGCAATTTACTTCAGAAAAAAAAAATCAACTCTTTTTTATAGTGTTACAGTGGGAGAAATAAGTATTTGATCCATTTCTGATTTTGTAAGTTTGCCCAAAGACAAAACAAAGATATGAACAGTCTATAATTTTATGGGTAGGTTAATTTTAACATTAAAAGTTAGAATATCAAAAATAAAATCCAGAAAATCACATTGTATAAAATATATAAATTTATTTACATTTTTCAGTGAGAAATAAGTATTTGATCCCTCTGGTAAACAATACTTAATACTTGGTCGCAAAACCCTTGTTGGCAACCACAGCAGTCAGATAATTTTGTAATTGATGATGAGGTTTGTGCACATGTCAGGAGAAATTTTGGTCCATTCCTCTTTGCAGATCATCTCTAAATCATTAAGATTTTGAGGCTGTCGCTTTGCAACTCGGAGCTTCAACTTCCTCCATAAGTTTTCTAAGATTAAGGTCTGGAGACTGGCTAGGCCACTCCATGACCTTAATGTGCTTCTTTTTGAGCCAATTTCTTTGTTGCCTTGGCTGTATGTTTTGGGTCATTGTCTTGCTGGAAGACCCAGCCATGACCCATTTTTAATGTCCTGGTGGAGGTAAGGAGGTTGTCACTCAGGATTTTACTGTACATGGCTATATCCATTCTCCCATTGATGCGGTGAAGTAGTCCTGTGTCCCTAGCAGAGAAACACCCCCAAAACATAATGTTTCCACCTCCATGCTTGACAGTGTGGATGGTGTTCTTTGGGTCATAGGCAGCATTTCTCTTCCTCCAAACACGGTGAGTTGAGTTAATGCTGAAGAGCTCAATTTTTGTCTTATCTGACCACAGCACCTTCTCCCAAACACTCACAGAATCATCCAGGTGTTCATTGGCAAACTTCAGATGGGCCTACACATGTGCCTTCTTGAGCAGGGAGAACTTGCGGACACTGCAGGATTTTAAACCTTTGGCATGTAATATATTACCAATGGTTTTCTTGGTGACTGTGGTCCCAGCTGCCTTGAGATCATTAACAAGTTCCTCCCGTGTAGTTTTAGGCTGTTTTCTCACCTTCCTCATGATCAAGGATATCCCACGAGGTGAGATTTTGCATGGTGCCACAGACCAATGTTGATTGACAGTCATTTTGTATTTCTTACTATTGCACCAACAGTTGTCTCCACAGCACCTTCTCCCAAACACTCACAGAATCATCCAGGTGTTCATTGGCAAGCTTCAGATGGGCCTGTGTTAGGGTTCGAGTTCCCGCTGCTGCACAAGGGGAGTCTCGAACCAGTCCCGCTGCGGTCCCCCATGCATCTCCGGCCGCAGTGGAGCCTGCTCAGCAAAGACGTCGGTCCCAGCGTCTCACCCGGTCTAATACTGTGCAGAGACTTGCTGCTGCCTCTTCAGGTTCTGCTATTGTAGCCAGTACTGGTCAGCGGCGAGCAGACGTCTTTAGGACTAATTCCTTTGTTGCTTCATCTGAGCATGCCCCGGGGCAAGATCTCCCATTGGAGATCAGTGGTCACATGCTCAGATACAGCTTCCACTCCTATTGGTCCTTCAGGAAGGTCCTGTGGCTGCTGATGTTCTGAAGCATCTTCCCATTGGTCCTTCCTGGAAGGTCTTTTTCTCGTGGCTGCTATAAAAGGCTGTCCTTACCGCACGGCTGTGCGCTAGTATCAAATCTGTTACGTGCTTGCGCCAGTGTGGTCATGTATGCTTTGGTTAGGTCTGGCTGAAATAAGCCCCTAGAATACCGGCACCTCCGGTGAGGAGATTGTATGCACGTGTTCAGGGCTCGGCTGAAAACGGCATTAGAATACCGGCTACTCCGGTGAGGAGATTACTTCTTGGGTTCTGTTTGCATGACCACAGACTGCAATCCACTTAGCAGTCATCTGTGTTCCTGTGATTCTAACAGGACACAGTCTTTGTTACAGCGGCTCTTTGAATTAACAGAGTCCGCTTATATCGCCATATAGTGCTACGACGTTTACATCTGCGACTCTGCGGGATAACAGAGTTCGCTCATACTGCCTATTTACGCCATCTTACTAGCAGCAGGCTCTGCCTGCACGGTGGACCCCAGGCTGCGAACGCACCTCTTCTTAATATCTATTAGGTGCGTTCCGCAGGCCCTTAACAGCCTGCACATGTGCCTTCCTGAGCAGGGGGAACTTGCGGGCACTGCAGGATTTTAAACCTTTACAATGTAATATGTTACCAATGGTTTTCTTGGTGACTGTGGTCCCAGCTGCCTTGAGATCATTAACAAGTTCCTCCCGTGTAGGTTTAGGCTGACCTCTCACCTTCCTCATAATCAAGGATACCCCACGAGGTGAGATTTTGCATGGTACCACAGACCAATGTCGATTGACAGTCATTTGGTATTTCTTACTATTGCACCAACAGTTGTCTCCTACTCAAGCAGCGTTTTACTTATGTTTTTTTTGCACATTCCAGCTTTAGGCAGGTCTATAATCTTGACCCTGACATCCATATAAAGTTTTTTGGTCTTGCCCATGTTGTAGAGGTTAGAGTCTGACTGATTAATTGAGACTGTGGACAAGAGTGTTTTATAAAGATGACTATGTAACACAGCTGTCTTTAATGCAAGTAACGAGTTCATTAGGAGCGTCTAAACTGGTCTATAGGAGCCAGAACTCTTAATGGTTGGTAGGGATCAAATACTTATTTCTCACTGAAAAATGCTAATAAATTTATATAATTTATACAATGTGTTTTTCTGGATTATATTTTTGATATTTTATCTCTCAATGTTATAATTAACTAACTCTTAAAATAATAGACTGTTCATGTCAGTGGGCAAGCTTACAAAACCAGCAAGGGATCAAATACTTATTTCCCCACCTGTATATATCAAAGAAATGTACCCCAGAGCACAGAATACTGTATGATTGAGAAATTTAATCCAAAAAAATGTTTTAACTCTTTTTCCAGTGTTACATTATTTATTATTATTTTTTATTATAGTGCCATTTATTCCATGGCACTTTACATAAGAAAAGGAGTGTGCATAACAAAAAGCAAGTACAATAATGTTAAACAAAATAAGTCACCCACAAGGGCTCACAATCTAAAAGGAATGGGTGAGGATACAGTCAGGGCCGCCATCAGGCCATTACTGCCCTTACTGCCATATGGGACCCGATGAGCAGAAGGGGCCGGCAGCGGGCCCCTGTTCTCTGCTCACAAGGCCCGCAGTGGCAGGCCTCTGCCAGCTCAGTAACTTCCTGTGTGTCCTCAGATGCACGGCAATTAATATTTGTTGCCATGCGGGACATTTCCCGCTGACCAATCACAGGACAGCAACAGATATCAGCTGGCATGTCGCTGGCATATGACGTCACTGTTATACGCCGGAACAACTCTGTGCACCTCAGATGTATTGAGCCGAGGACGTCGCTGGAGCTCGGCCAGGTGAGGAGAAACTTTTTTTTATTCTTTATTGTAAAGCTGCGGTATGTGGCTGCATTATACACCGTGACCTATGAGAGAGCATTAGACCAGTATGTGGGTGCTTTATACCCCTATTGGGGAGCATTATATTATGAGGGAGCATTATACCCCTATAGGGGAGCATTATACCACTATGGGGAAGCATTATACCATTATGGGGAAACATTATACCCCTATGGGGCAGCATTATACCCCTATTGGGGAGCATTATGTTATGGGGGAGCGTTATGCCCCTGTGGGGCTGCATTATACCCCTATGGGGCTGCATCATATTATGGGGTGTATTATACTGCTATGGGACTGCATTATACTGATATGGGGCTGCAGTATACTGCTATATATGACTATGAGATGCATTATACTATTATGGATGACTATCGGGGCAATATGGAGAGACATTAGGCAGAATGGATGGACAAGTGGGGTCCAGAATGTGGGATATTATTATTGTAGGGGCTAATTCAAGGATATTATTATTGAGGATGCTGTTTTCAGTGTGGGGAAGGAGTGGTCCTGTTACTGCGCAGGGCGACACGGTCGCTTTTTTCATCTGGCATAGTATAGAAGTTGGGCAAAAATTGGGGAATGTGGTCTAGATAACTGTGTTATTTTATGCAGAGTCGAGTCCTGGCTGGAAGAAGTGATGGCCGTCTGAGCTGGATGAAGAAGAAAATCGAAGATGAAGGACTTCAACTTGAGATGTCACTGGTGAGTAAGTGTGTTACCTGTATACTTACACTATATGCTGTATACTGTATACAGAGCTCCTGTGTATAATGTCACTGGAGATACCTGTATTATCTGTACACTGACACTATATACAGAGCTCCTCTGTATAATGTCACTAGTGATCACTGAATTAATTGTACAGTATATCCTGTATAAAGAGCTCCTGTGTATAATGTCAACGGTGATCACTGTATTACCTGTACATTTATGCTGTATACTAAGTACAGATCTCCTGTGTTTAATGGCATTAGTACTGTGTTTGTTTTTATTAATGATCAGTATTGTAGTATTCAGTCACTATGTGTTGGTAATATGTGATCTGGTCATGGAGTGGTGGTATTTGTTCCTTGTATGTGCTATTATTCCATCATTATGTGGTGGTAATATGTGGTCAGGTCATTGAGTGGCAGTATTTGTTCCTTGTATGTGCTATTATTTGGTCACTGTGGTGGTAATATGTAGTCTGGTCATGGTGTGGTGGTATTTATTCCCTGTATGTGGTAATGTTCGGTCACTATGTGGTGGTAATATGTGATCTGGTCATGGTATGGTGGTATTTATCCCTTGTATGTGATATTAATGGTCATTTAAAAAAAAGAAAAATAAATAAAAATATACCTAAAATTGTATAAAAGTCTACCTTGTCATGGTGGCGGATTAAAAATTTTTTTTGGCCAAAACAAATGCTGCTGGCTATGTTTGTGATCTGGTGGACATGGTGCAGAAGTGGAGTTTTTCCAAGAGAGTGTGGTGGGACTGAGGAAGGTTCGAGGCGTAAAGGTGGGGCTAGGGTTGAGCCTGGGAGGAGTTTCAAGGGGCCGCAAAAATTTTGCCACTATGGGGCCCCGAAATTCCTAGTGGCAGCCCTGGATACAGTAGGTGATGATAGAGCTGGTCAGGCAGTGGTTTAGTAGATTGAGGATTGCTGCAGGTTGTAGGCATGTGAGAAGAGGCATGTCTTCAAGTTCCTTTTGAAGGTTTCCAGAGTATGATATGTTGGGGTAGAGAGTTGCAGAGTAGGGGGATGTGCTGGAAAAGTCTTGTATGCGATTCTGAGAAGAGGAGATAAGGGGGGAGTAGAGAAGGAGATCTTATGAAGATCAGAGGTTGCATGCAGGTAAGTACTGGGAGACGAGGTCACAGATGTATGAAGGAGACAGGTTGTGTATGACTTGTGTGCCAAGGTTAGGGTTTTGAACTGGAGTCTTGGGCAATGGGGAGCAAGTGAAGGATTGACAAAGAGGAAAGGCAAGGTAAAAGCGGGGGTGTAGGTGGATTAGTCAAGAAGCAGAGTTGCTTTCTTATGCACCTTTTTTCATATGCTGTCATGTGTTTATCCCTTGCACTGAACCTTCTGATTGTGGTAGTATATAGCTATACTATGGATTTTATTCTATAAGTATAATTAAATATGTGTACCCTTGCTAATAGCTTTACTTAGGATCTTTCAAATTAGTGATTTGTAAACTGATTCTGATTCTAGTGATGAGCAGATTAATACTCAGCAAATAAACTTTGACTCAAATTTCCTGAAATTTGCAAGCATCGGTAAATTTGAACTATTTTTTATTTGATTTGTGAAAACTGCAATAAAAAAAAAACTTGCTGCCATTTCTTACACTGCTGGAGAATGCATTAGTCAGAAAGTGTGTTTAGGTTAAAAATGTTTAAATCTGTGATATACTACTGCAGTGCAGAAAAATATTGAAAATGAGAGCGGTCATCTCAGTCTGCAAACAATACTAAAGAGTTTCAAGTGAGAGCGAGGGTCTAAACCTTCAGAGTCAGTAGGAATGTGAACTGATTGAACTGTAACAAATTGTATTAATAGGACAATAATAACACAATTAGTTTATTCTTAACAAACTAGGATGGCAGTTTAATACAATTCTCTCCTAACTGTGCTACTGAAGAAAAGTACTGAAACCAAAGCTTGGTGTGTCAGAGAAAGAATGTTTCCTGGCTTGTGAGATAGATAAGCTTTAAGTTATATTGTTTTGGTATTTGCTGTGTTTCATTTTATAAATTATATAAAAAGGAAAACATCTACATACAAAAAATATAAATGTGACTATCAACCTCACAAAATGTATATTGCAAAAAAATATACAGTGTATATTTTTCAAACTTCCTCGGAATAACCGCTGTTTATGGTCTTGTAAGCCCATAAGTGCCAGATACCTCCTTATATATATATCGCTAGATGCCACACACATCTCCTGTGCTTGTCCAGTGTATTGTATAGCTATATTAACATGTTAGTGGAAAGCATACCCTTTTCAGGGTACACAGACATGAAATGGATCTCAAAATAGGAATACTTTTTTAAAAGAAAGCTTTTGCTTCTTCATTTTGAAAACTTATAGTATGTACCTTTGCTAAATAAAGAGATAATTTTGGGATTGCTTAGAAAAATCTATTGTAATTGTTTAGGAAAGATGTGTATCTTCGTACCGTGTTAGCCAGTAGATAGAAAAATATTTAGACTTTAGAGTCCTTGGTGGTTGATACCTTTTAATGGCTTTTCAGTTAGCCATTAAAAGGTATCAACCACCGAGGACTCTCAAGTCTAAATATTTTTGTAATTGTTTAGTCATTTTGAAAATTTGCAGGACCCTAAAAAGGGAATTAATTTTTACTCCCAGTGGTGAAGCCATTGCTTCTTCAATTTCAAAATTGAACTCCTGTTTCTGCCCCCTAAAAAAGGGATAATTTTTGAATGTCTAATGGAACAGCAATCTCCTTCTAATTTAACAAAGAGCAAATCTTGTCATACTTCCCAAATAGAGATGATCTTTGTGCCTCTTAGTGTGAAAAATCCACACCTTCATCCACTTGCACCGCCTGTGTATACATACCAGCAAAGCAGGCATCTGCCACAAAATGGGTTAATTTTTGGACATTTTTTAAATTTAGCTAGCCTAAAACTTGTGTTATTATGGTGTGTTGTTAAATAGGCTGTTGGTTACCATTGGTTGCCATCAATTTTTCTTAGCCAAATAGGTTGAGAACTTGGCTAAGTTTTTATTAAAGAGGTTAAATACAGTCTTAGGAGACCTCCAAGTGTTATGCACTTTTCATCTGGACGATTATAGTCTTTGTCATTCACTGCAATTCAATTTTTTTCAAGAAAATTCGAGGAAGTTGACGAATTTCAAAAGATTTGTTCATTTCTAATGAGCACACATTATGGCTCCCTGAACTGATCGCAGTTGTTCCAAATTACTGTTTATTACCGGTCTCTAATTTTGAGCAGAAAAATCTTTGAAAAGACAAGTACTATATGTGTAACGTAGGAAGATATAGGATTGTCACGCTGTTACTGCATACAGGAGGTCCGGGGTCTATGCTGACCCTAAGCTGGGGCCCTGACTAATCCCTCTACCTGGAGGTACTGTTGATGGTACAGAGGTCCAGGCCGCCAGTGTAACCCTATCTCCTGCAAATCCCTGGCCTTCAGTAATCTAGTCCTGAGAAGGACCCCGATCACAACACAGGGGACTGGAAGGTATATGCCTAACACAGTAATAGACGAACGAGACAGTACATTCCTAGCAGACTGGCAGGTAATTGAAGGAATCTCATTACTGCAGCATTAACTACAGCTGGGCGAGGCCGGGCCTCGTCTAGCACAGAGAGAGAAAGAATTAACTCCCTCACTGCCGAAAAACACCAATCACCAAAAACTCAGCTGCGCGAAGTCAGGTTGTGTAATCGCGACGAACTTCGTGGCGACACACCCGTGACAAGGATTTGCTTTATTTATACCAAGCCACTCCTTGTTGATTTTAAGTAATGCTGTAACTTAGCTTTTAGCACTAATTTCTTTGCGAAGCTCTTAGAGACTTTCAGAATGTGTTAGTGTCGGACCAAAGGTTACATGTAACATTTTATAGCAACTTTCCAATTGTTTTTACCTTAGTGTAATGAATGGGAACTGTTAGCTGTATGATTAGCTGCCATAGACTTTGGCGCATAGACAATGACAATTAAGACAGCTAGTGTTATGAAGTAATGTAAAGTTGTAGTGCATTAAAAGTTATCACATCCATAAAAGAACATTTAAGCAAATTATAGATCTTGGGGGCATATGAGGGTGGATTTTGAAGACCTTTAATTATCTTAATCTGTCCAGCTCTCGTTATATCTCTTGGTGAGTTAGAATCAGTTTTTAGAAGACATAAAAAAGCTGATTAAGCTACAGTTATATTACTTCAAAGAGTAAAAAATTAAGATGATTTAGTTTTTGAGAGCAAATAGAGAACTGCTTTATTTGACTTGAGGTTGGCAGCAAAATGAGGCAATTGGCAAAGTTCAGTGAAATGCAAACAATGCTGTATTCTATATTAACATAAACTTTGCTGTAAACTTTTTGTCACAAGTGGAATCTGAATGGTGTGCTATACTCAGCTCTTTGTGCGAAAGTTTGTCAGTCAATTTCTTCTGAGATTGACAAATCCCAACAGCCATCAAATGGGGTGGGAATAATTTTTGGTTCTCATTTCAGGTAGTTATTTCACTTTATGTACACTGAAACCAGTTCACGCCAGAATTCAACGCTGTGATCCGAGTCACAGAAGAAGCCACTACTACCCAAAGTGGCATCACGTAAATCCAAGTAAGAAAATATTCCAGCCATGACTCGGATTAAAAATGATGAACTTTATTCCAACAAGATTAACCCCTCTACGACATATGACCAGGGGTGGACATACCACCGATGCAGCTGCACCAGGCCAGGGAGGCCCTTGCAGGGTGGCTAATAATGAGGGCAATCTGAACCTGCTTTTTGGAGCCCAAGGCTCCATGGGTCCCATTGCCAGACTGACCTCACCATGTGCGGCGGCAGTGAGCGATCCTTGCAGCTCTACTAACTACTGGAGAAAGTGGCAGCTGAGCTGCAAGAATTAATCCTCTGCCTCCTGCCAGGCGCTTTGTATCTGAAAAAAAATTGCTGCGGATGATGATGCTTGATGATACTACGTAGGAAAACACAGAAAGGTGAGTGTTGTTATTTTTTTTACCATAAACTGAGGAGAGGACAATGAGTGGTGGTGGGGGAGAACAATGATGTGGTGGTTAAGAGGACAATTATGTAGGGGGAGATGAAAATGTTGGAAGTGGGGAGAGGAAAATGATGGATGTGAGCGAGAAGGCAATGATGGGCATGGGGGAGAGGACAATGATGGGTGGTGGGGGAGGTGACAATGAAAGGGGTGGTGAAAATGACAAAGATGACAATGATGGAGGTGAGAGAGAGGACAATGATGGGAGTGGGATGATGACAGTAATGGGGTAAGGGAGAGGACAATGATGGGAGTAGGGGAGAGGACAATGATGGGAGTGGGGGAGAGAACAATGATGGGGTGGGTGAGAGAACAATGATGGAGGTGGGGAGAGGACATTGAGGGGTGGTGGGGTTGACTAATAATGGGGTGGTGGATATGACAATGATGAAGGTGGAGGAGAGGGCAATGATGGTAGTATAGAGAGAACAGTTATGGATGCAGGGAGAGGACAATGATGGGAATGGGAAGAAAACAATGCTGGGGTGGGGAGAGGAGAATGATGGGAGTGGGGAGAGGACAATGATGGATGTGAGGGAGAAGACAATGATGCGAGTGGTGGATAGGACAAAGATGGATGTGAGGAGAGGACAATGATGGATGTGGGGGAGAGTACAATGATGGGAGTGGGGGAGATGACAATGAGGGGATGGGGAAAAGGACAATGATGGGGCAGGGGAGAGGACAGTGATGGGGAGAGGACATTGGGGGTGGGAAGAGGTTAATGAGTGATGTGAGAGAAATGACAATAAGGTATGTGAGGGAGAAGACAATGATGGGGTGGGGCAGGTAACAATGAGGAGCATGGGGAGATAACTGAGGGATGTGAGGAAGAGGACAATGAGGAAGTGGGGAATTGGTATAGGAGTAAGGGGGAATTATAATGGATTTATGGACAGGAGGAGAGGAGTAGAACATTAGAAATGGATGTAAAATAAATTGGGTGGTGAAGAGGATGCTAAGTCCTCAATAGCATTGTCTCCCTTCTCACAATTTAGTATGACATTATCTGGGACTTAAAATTTATTGGGGAGTGGGAGACAAGGGGGTAAGGTGCACAGGACACTTTATAATTAATTGAAAGAAGATGCTGTCAGGGACTTACATTGAATTGGGAGGTGGAGGAGGATGCTCAGTTTGTGATAATGTCTTCTCCCAAACCCAAATTCATCATGATGCTATCAAGTACATATAATGAATGTGGCAGCGCATGACAGGAACTACGGATATCTGCCCACATTCAGGATTTGCAGGAGAAAATTCTCTGCATATACTAATGTGTTGGCAGGGAGAATGCTGCTAAAAATAATTTTTTTGCCATGTTTTTCCATGCTTTTGTTGCGTATTTTCACCTGTATATATCTGTATTCAGGAACACAATGCTGGGGGAGACACATGTATGTATACAATGAATTTGACCTTGTTATTTTCAGGGCTGCAGCGATCATCGTGACAAGAGCAGTCATGACTGGAAGATGTCAACATGAAGGTCTGTCCAAAAGGAGAAGAAATAGCAGAAAACGACTCTATTCAGCCGAGACGTCAGCGGCAAATTCCTGGATGTAAATATTGTTCTGTATCTGCATGGTGTGACATGGAGTGATAATGTTATCTGGAAAATCCCCTTAGGCCACATTCTCACATTTGTGTAAAATGTCCATGTGATGCTATTTTTTTACTTGACGGCACACAGACTCGTTGACTTTTTTAGGTCCACTCACGCATCTGTGAAAATCATGGCTCTGAGAATGAGATCCATGAGGGTCAAAGAATGTCCTGTTCTAATCTGATTTTGTGGATCAGAGTAGGACATGCTCAAAGTGTCTGTAAAAGCGGAAAGCACAAAGAGACACTGCACGTGGATACAGGAATGTACAGTGGGTATGTATAGTATTCAGACCCCTTTAAATATTTCACTCTTTGTTTCATTGCAGCCATTTGGTAAATTCAAAAAAGTTCTTTTTTTTCTCATTAATGTGAACTCTGCACCCCATCTTGACTGAAAAAAAACAGAAATGTAGAAATTTTTGCAAATTTATTAAAAAAGAAAAACTGAAACATCACATGGTCATAAGTATTCAGACCCTTTGTTCAGTATTGAGTAGAAACACACTTTTGAGCTAGTAAAGTCATGAGTCTTCTTTGGAATGATGCAACAAGTTTTTCAGACCTGGATTTGGGGATCCTCTGCCATTCTTCCTTGCAGATACTCTCCAGTTGCGTCAGATTGGATAGTGAACGTTGGTGGACAGCCATTTTCAGGTCTCCCACGGAAGAAGGCACACGCAGCCGAAACGCGCGTAGGGGCCATGGTACCATCAGACCTGAGGTAGTTATTGTTATATTGTTAATTCTACCACATCATTTAATCACTATTCCCTCGTTTAGCTTTTTGTAGTTACTTTGTCCAATTTGGTATCATTGAGCAATTAATCACAAGGTCCATTTATTATTTATTGGTGATGTGTGTTATAACTCTCTGACACAATCTGCCTCTGGTCTATGGTGCTTCATTCATTTGATAGTGTTCACCATTTCCTTACACTATTTATTATCAGTATGTTTTTTAATTGTTGCCATCTAAATAAATTTATATATTTTTTTATTCATTAGTTCTGGTGTGCAATAATTTGATAGGGTAATATCACTTATAGCACAGTCACTGTTAGGGTTCGATTTC
>VIAB01005662.1:46638-58241 GCA_009801035.1 Oophaga pumilio
ATATAGACCCCTCAAAGTGACTTCAAAAGTGATGTTGTCCCTAATAAAAAAAGGTATTGTAAAAATGAGAAATCGCTGATCAACTTATAATCCTTATAACTTCCTAACAAAAAAAATTTGGGTTCCAAAATTGTGCTGATGCAAAGTAAACATATGGAAAATGTTACTTATTAAGTATTTTGTGTGACATATCTGTGTAATTTAAGGGCACTAAAATTCAAATTTGGAAAATGGTGAAAGTTTCTACATTTTTGCAAAATTTCTGTTTTTTTCACAAATAAATGCAAGTCATATCAAAGAAATTTTACCACTATCATGAAGTACAATATGTCACGAAAAAACAATGTCAGAATCACCAGGATCCATGGAAGCGTTTCAGAGTTATTACCTCATAACAGTACAGTGGTTAGAATTGTAAAAATTGGCCCGGTCATTAACGTGCAAACAACCTTCGGGGATAAAGGGGTTAAAATAGCTGGATTATTACACTGTAATATGGAAAGGATCTGGCTGTATTCTGCAGTGCCAACAAGCAAATGGAGCAGAAAAATTGTGTTCTCTGGATTGCTTTTTCAGCAAATAATCAGGATTAAGATCCCAAAAAAATTATTCCTGGCCCCTGATACCTGGGGTTATATCTAAAAATATCTGTTATAGCAGCAGCAGCAGCAGACAGAACTCCAATGGACCCTCTTGCTATATGCACTGCAGTCTTCCACATACACTACCTGCTTGCCTAGCACCGAAATCTATGCTGCTTTATTAGTCCTCAGACTACACCAACACTAAGTATGAAGCAAATCTCTCCCTAGCTCAGCAGCAACTCTCCCTACACTGCCAGATTTAAGAGCAGACTATGACGAGCAGGGCAGCGACAGATCTGATATAGACCTGATGACGCTGTGCGGCCAGCCAATCACTGTAATGCCACAACCAACATGGCTGCGGCATTACTGTGCGTGGCAGACAATCCCTGCATGTTTATTGGCTCTCTAAAGGGGACAAAACATGCAGGGCAGGGACCTGAGCTCCTGCCGAGCAACTCCGGAAATACTTGGCGAGCTCCGAGCATCTCATGCAGTGAGATGCTCGAGCAAGCACCGAATAGTGACGAGCATACTCGCTCATCACTATTTTTTATTGATTTTGGTCTCCTTTTTAAGCCTCACTTCATTACTGGCTTTAGCTCTTCTAACACTTGTCCTGCATTCCCTGCAAACAGCATTATATTCTTCTTTAGATATGCCACCTCTTTACTTTTATTATACATTTCTTTTTTCCTTTTTAACAAATGTTTAAATTCTGTGTTCATCCATCCTGGTCTCTTTAAATGCTTCAAATTCTTCCTTCTTTTCGTGATTGTTACTGAATGTGCAGTGAGAATTTCATTGAGCAAACCTCCCATCCCTCTTGGACATTTCTGTCCTTTAGAACATCCAGCCATTGGACCTTTTCTAACCTCTTTCTGAGCCCATTAAAATTTGCCTTTCTGGTCTTCCTCCTCTTGTAATCCAAAATATAAGGAAAGCATGATCGCTGCCTCCTAAATTCCCAGCGACCTTTTCTTCCTCAACCATTTCCATTCCCTGTTGGTAAGAATTAGCTCCAAGATTGCAGACCCCCTTGTTCTCTTTTCTACCTTTTGAAAAATTAAGTTATCAGTGAGACAAGATAAGAGTTTTCTTGTCCAATTACTTTTGCCTGAGAGATTTCCAACATATATCTGGATAGTTAATATCTCCCATGATTACTATGTTGTAGGTTTTTGTGAACAGAGACATCTGATGTAAAAAGAGTTCATCCATGTATATCCAGGTGGCCTGTAGTAAACACCTACAACAGTGTCCTTTATGTTATAGTCTCCTTGTACTCTTACACAAACAGTTTCTGCAGAGCTACCATTCTCTGAAGCTTGGATCTCTGGAGATGTACATTTTCCTAAAGTACAATGCAACACCTCCTCCCCTCTTGCTAATTCTGTTTCTAATACATAAGTTGTAGCCTTCAAGGTTTGTATTCCAATCATGTGTATCATACCATCAAGTTTTAGTGATGCCTATGACATCATATCTCTCTTCATGTGTTTTCAGCTCCAATTCCCCTTGTTTGTTTCCCATGCTCTGTGCATTTTAGAAACATTTTAGTTTTGTAGTCAGTTTCTCTTGCTCTATTTTCATTCAGAATCTGTTGTTTTTGTTCTTTGTTTCCACTTCAAATAGCAGGGTTCTCCAAAGAATTCATTAGCTGCATATTTTTTCCTGGCCTTATATTTCCCATCCCATATTGCTCTAGTTTAATGCTCTCCTGATGAGAGTAGCAAGGCGTCTACCAAATATGTGTTTTCCTGATTTCGTAAGATGCAACCCATCTCTAGCAAGGAATCAATCATACAGGTAATTCACTCCATTGTCAAGAATCACAAAATGTTGCTCATGGTACCATCGATGTTGCCAGTTGTTCACATGGAGAATCCTGTTTAATCTCCTTGGTCCTTGTCCGTTCACTGGGAGGATGGATGAGAAGATGACCTGCGCTCCTAGCTCCTTCACTTTCTGGCCTAGGACTTGAAAGTCTCTGCATATAGTTTCTAGGTCCTTTTTTACTGTGGCATTTGTTCCTACGTATATTAGATTGTATGCTCCACACAGATCCAGTTTGGTAAAGATCCTACCTCCTCTGAGGTAGTCAAATAACTCAAGTATCAATGGCAACAAAATTTATTCTTAACCGAGATCTGATTGAGTCCTCTATAATCGTTGCAAGGTCGGAGGGTCTCGTCCTTTTTCTTTACAATGTAGAAGCCGGCTAAAGCTGGAGTTGAGGATTTCTGAAGAAAACACCTAGCCAAATTCTTCTAGACATACTTGGGCATGGCTAGAGTCTCTGCCTGGGAAAGGGCGTAAATATGGCCTCATGGAGATCTATAGGGCAGTCGTATGGCCTATGTGGAGGCAACGTCTGTCGAAGATGACAGAGAAGATGGTGCTACTGGTGGCTGCGCCTGTCATACAGGTACAAGACACTTCTCATGACAAGACTGACCCCAATGAAGCACCTCTCCAGAGCTCCAGTCCAAAAAGGGTTCATGCATGCGAGCCATGGGAGACCCAGAAGTAGCGAATGAAAAAGGCTAGGAAGCACTTAGAATGTGATCTTCTCAGTGTGCAGCATTCCTATCCGGAGATCTACTTGCTCGGAGACCAGCCGGATGGTTTCAGATAGAGCTTCCCATCAACAGATGACACCATCAACAGATTTTGGTGTAGTCAAATGGAAATCTGATAGCGATCTACCACGGCTTGCTGTATGAAGTTCTCTGCCGCACCGGAATCCAGATACGCTGTCTCAATGAACCGGGAACCTCCACAAGTCACAGATACTGTCAGGATCAATGGCTAAAAGGAATTGATCTCACCCAGAGTGGCCTCTCCTAACGGCCCTAGGCTTAGGAGTTTTCCTTATTCTTGAGGCAAGAGTGAATGAGATGACTGGTTTTTCCACAATAGAAGCACAAGCCCTTTACTTGATGGATCTCCTGCCATTGCTCAGCCACCTCCACATTGTCGACTTGCATAGGTGTAGAGACGCTGCATGTGCTGTAGATTTAGTTGTGAGTGGCCTTTGGAAGGACTGGGCCAAATGAAGTGGTTTTCTTTCACAAACCATATCTTGAGAGCACTCCTGGAACCAGAGGTCAATTCGGGTGGCCAGGGTAACTAGATTGTCCAGAGTAGTAGGAATGTCCTGCCCTGCTAGATCATCCTTGATCCTTTCAGACAATCCCTCCCAGAAGGCGGCTGCCAGTGCCTTTTTGTTCCATCCAAGTTCAGAAGCCAGGCCTGGCGTAGTGTTAAGAGGGATGAGGCAGCAGAAGTAACTTGGCCTTGTTCTTCAAATGCATTGCGGAATGCCTCCAGAAAGGTCTGCAGGTCTGAGATTATCATATCTCCTCTTTCCCACAATAGGTTGAGACATGCCAGGGCCTCTTCTTCAAGATGGGACATTAGAAAGGCTACTTTCGCCCAATCGTAGGGAAACTGGTGGGCCAGCAGTTCAAAGTACAGCAAGCACTGGTTAATAAAACTTTGGCATTGTTTCCGATCCCCATAAAAAAGTGATGGTGCAGACAGATGGAGTCTAGCACTTGAAGCAAGACTTGCGAACTGAATGATTATTGCCGAGATTGCCGAAACTTGAACCGGAGCTAATGCTGAGGTGTTAACAGTCCATATGTAAGATAGGATAATGTCTTGCTAATCTCTCTGAAGGGTCATCTTGTGGTATAGGTCAGAGACTGGATGTCTATGAAAGTCAGCAGATTCCATGGCCTTGGCAAACTGTTACGCAAGTGGTTTGTGGCACCACTGTCACACGGTCCAGGGAGAGCTTGGAGGGGCGTAAGAAAACGAACAGACGATTCTTCACTAGAGCCCCTGATGGTGTAATTAGACTTGAATCCAAGTGGACTCCAGGGCCCATGGAACCATGATAACTTACCCCCAAGGGGACAGTAAAGCAGGACTGGCCAGGAACTGGGAAGCAGGGGGGTACGGCTGGTAGACAGGTGCGGGATCAGGCACAAGCAGGACTGGTACAGGAACACGGGATGACCACAAGTATGAGACCAAAGATGTGTAAGGTTCACAGGTGCTGGTTCACACTGGGCAGGTGAGGTTAGAATTCGGGTATAGGAACAGCAGGGCAAACTGGAACAGATGCAGACAGGATTAAATACAGAGTGTAGTTACAGGGACCTTGCAATCAAGAAGTAGGAAGCACACTGATTACAATAGGGCCAGCCGTCTCCCAACTAATGACTGGGGACTTATTAGCAGAGTGCACTGGCCCTTTAAGAGACAGGGATTGCGCACCCTAAGCATACTCTCTGAGTGCCGTGCGCAGGTCCTTGAAGGAGGCAGAAGCCAAGAGAGCTCAGACGGGTAAGTGAACACGCCAGTGTCCATGCAGGGGGAGAAATGGAATGTTTGCAGAGGTGCCAGTGCTGTTTTAACACTACCCCCCTTTATGCCCCCTCTTCTTCAAGCCTGCAAGGAATCTCTGTAGAAGAAGTGGAGCATGGATATTTTCTTCTGGCTCCTACGACCTTTCTTCATTTCCAAATCCTTTCCACTCAACTAAGAAAAATGTCTTTCGTCTCACCTTCTTCAAGGCTAGCATATTCTTTACTTCAAATACATCTTCAGAGCTGATGGGAGCAGACATGACACCAGGATCCTTGAAGAAGGAAATCAAGGTTACTGGCTTCAGGAGGGACACATGGAAGGAATTTGGTATCCGTAGGGAGGCCGGCAACTTCAGTTTATAGGAAACAGCATTATTTTGCTTGATGACTTCAAAGGACCTTACAACTAAGAAGCAGAAAGCACACTGATTATTTGAAGTTGCTAAGGCACCTCCCAAAAGGGGAGGGTGCCTTATACACCAGACATTTCCAAGCTATTGGATGGGGACATTTTAGTTGTGCGCACTCTAGGCACACTCCCAGGAGACCTGCGTGCCATGCGAAATAAACTTCTTACGCAGCGGTGCTGTAAGTGAGTTCACAGGAGTTCAGATATGAACTCCGGTGAACTTTTTCACAGCGGGAGCTTGGCGCTAGACACTGTCAGGAGTAATTATGCTCCAGTCAGTGTGGGCCGGCTGGCGGGGAGAACGGTCACTGATGTTACCGCTCTCCAAATCATCCAAATTGTCATGGAACAGTATGGATTAAGAGCTGCACTTTGGACAGGTGAGAAATGTGGTTGTTTATTATTTATTTACAGGGAAACAGGGTATCGGTGGACTACGCGTAGGGTGAGTATATGGTTGCTTATTATTTTCTGTTTTAAACAGGTGACAAGGGCTTCAATGGAATGGGTATAAGGTGAGTGTAACTTTTTATTCTTTTTAAATACATTACTAAAATAGGGTGTGGATTTTTATTTCAAATAAAGGACTTTATTCTAGGTGTTTATTATTTACAATATGACTATGGGGTTAGCAATGGAGAGGCGTCTTGTAGATTCCTCTTCATTACTAACATGTGGGCTTGATGTCACCTAACAATACAAAGGTGACATCAACCCCACAACTGTCATCCCACTTGTCGTTGCCATAGGGCAAGTGGGAGGAACCTGGTAAAGCTCCAGAATTTGTGCATCTTATGATGCACATTTTCTGGGGTGGCTGTGGGCTGCTATTTTTAGGCTGGGGAGCCAATATCCATGGCCCCTTACCAGCCTGAGAATACCAGCCCCCAGCTGTCTGCTTTAGCTTGGCTGGGTGTCAAAAATGGGGGGGTGACCTCACCCTATTTTTTTAAATTATTTATTTAAATATTTTTAAAAAAGACATGGGGGCCCCTCTATTCTTGATAATCAGCCATGATAAAGCTGAAAGCCGAGGGTTGCAGCCCACAGCTGTCAGTTTTGCCTGACTAGTTATCAAAAATAGAACAGACCGTACATCATTTCTTTTTTCATTTATTTATTTATTTATTTATTGTGCAGGTGTCGGCTGATGAATACTCCCATCAGTGGCGCCTGCTTTCATTGTTATTAGCGACAGCAGGCATAGGCTGATGGGAGAAGTACTCACATCTGCCAAAGTCTCTGTTACCGGCGGTAATCTTACTGTCGATCAGAGGCAGTGTTTGCCGCTCTGTCATCTATATATACCAAAACTAGGATGCAAGTCCATCCCAGACAAAGAAGAGATCCAAAAGTAAAAATATACAAGTTTATTTCAATATTTAAAAGGAAAACATGTACACATAAAAAAGCAAGATGTCTCAATAAAAAGATGTCACCACTCAAAAAATTCTCTGATAATCCTAGAGGATGAAATATATCCCTAATATGACCAAATAATCCACATATAATCTCATAGCATTACAATAATCATTAGTCAATTAAGATGTGCTGATTATAAAGGCAGTGGATATACAAAAGGTATTAAAATGCACAGTGCTATAAGTCAAAAGCCTAGTACATAAAGGAAAAGTACAATGAAAAAAACCATATTGGAAAAAATGCTGTGGTATAGCACAAAATATCAAGACAAACATAGTGCATTAATACTCACTATATAGTCATATATAATTAAACAGGAGTCCACTAAGGAGAGAAGAAAGAAGTGAAGATAATTGAAACTAAGGCTGCTAATAAAAACCAACAACCCATAAGTAAATGCTAAATTCGTCCCAAATCAAACAGTGTGGAGGGATATAATATTAAAGTTAGTCTATACATAGTGATCAAAAGCATGTGCCGGGCTCCATTACCTGACAAACAAACAAACGTGGTGGTATGGTGGCGAATGACCCTGTTTTGTCAGGAGTAATGGGCCCAAATTCTGACCAACTATTGTAAGAAGCTTGTGAAAGGATAACCCAAATATTTGACCCAAGTCATTCAGTTTAAGGGCAATGGTACTAAATACTAATGAAATGTATGTAAACTTTTGACTTTGCAGTAATAAAAATACTATATTGAGAAAAACATGCATATGTGTCTTTTTATATAGTTATGTAAACTTCTGGTTTTGTCTGTATATATCGTTTTGTCTAAAATTCAAAGGAAATGTGTCATATGTAACTTTAGGCTTTTTAGAGATCATTTCACCTTCAACTTGCTTAACTGTTCACAACAACAGCAATTTTGACCAGGGATGACCAAACTTTTACATGCCACTGTAAAACTACATCAGATTTTCACACTAGTCCTAAAAGTACCGTAGATAACGAGAACCATCTCAATAATATCATATTTTTTTATTGAGGAAAATTATCCAATATCACGTGTCTATGAGCAGCATAAGTATGTAAACTTTTAAGATTTGCAGTTAATCTGAAGGTGAAATTAGAGTCTGGTGTTTCCAATCAATGGGATGACAATCAGGTTTGAGTGGGCACCCTTTTTTTTAAACAGGGATTTCATCAAAATCTAACTTTTACATCCTTAATAAAACAATGAATTCTGAATTAGCAAAATCAGGACATCTGTGCATGAGCTGAATCTGAGAAAAACGTGGGTAATAAAATAAGACAACACCCCAAAGCCTTCTAGTTGTTCTACAAAAAACTGGTTAATGAAGAATAAAGGTAAAGTTTTGTAATGGCCAAGTCAAAGTCCTGACCTCCATAGAAATGTTGTGGAAGGACCTGTAGTAGCAGTTCATGAGAGGAAACCCATAGATTTGAAGCTGTTTTATAGAGAGGAAATGGCAAAAATTCCTCTAAGCCAATATACAGACCTAATGAGCACTTACCGGAAAAGTTTAGATGCAGTTATTGCTGGACAAGTAAGTTGTACCAGATAATGAAAGCAAAGGGTCACATATTTTTGCCACTCAGACAGATGGGATATTGGATCTTTTTCCTCAATTTAAAAATTACAAAGTGTAATGTTTTTGACTCATTTGTATGATTTGATTCTCTTTATCAACTTTTAGAACTTTTGTGAAAATCTGATGTAGTTTTAGGTTTAAGTTTATGCAGAAATATGTAAAATTCTGAAGAGTTCACAAACTTTCAAGCACTACTAACTCTGTGATATTTGCCAACCTTTAGGCAAGCCATTCCTAGAGAAGCATGACTCTTAATTAATTAGGTATATATTTATGCTGCTTGTTCACCAGAGCCAGTTTTGCTATCCTTTACTGCACAGCACTAGGTTCCACATACATTTCAAAAAGATGGTAAGGCTGGCATGAAAATGCCAATAGTCACAAAATGTTTGTGCAACTACACCTTATGTCAAAATGTGTTCCTTTTTTAACCCAGATTCCTGGCAAAAAGGCTGTATATGTTAATTTAGTTGCTAGACTTTCAAGAATTCATTAACCTCTTAATGACCGTTGATACACATTAAAACGGTGGCTGCTAAAGGTACTTATTCCCTTATTGCCATTTTAAAATGGCGATCGGGAATAAGGCTGTAGCGCCCCTCAGAATCAGAAAATCTGGAGGTAGCTGTGACCCTGGAGAACATGTGAAAAAAAAAGTGTGCCTGCTGTTCCAATGTTTTCTCTCTCTTCAGACATGATATACATGTCAGAAATGATACCCCCCGAGACACCCAGAACCTCCACTATCCCTGGACCCTCGTGATCCGTCCCCTGGCCCTGTCCCGTCATCTTCCTGGGGAAAACAATAGCAGGCGCGTACGCAATGCACCCGCCCAGATCTGCCTGCTGGTACCCAGCAACAATAGGGAATTTTTCCTATTAGTTCCTTTTGATCACTGTGATAGACCCTAAGGTGCAAATAAGGTATCAGCGTGCTCAGGAGAAATTGCACAACAAATTCTGTGGTCCATTTTCCCCTGTTACCCTTGTGAAAATAAGAAAGTTTGGGTCTAAAGTAAATTTTTTGTGAAAAAAAAATGGTTTTGTAAATTTTGTTGCAAAAATTAGAAATCGATGGTCACCTTTTAGCCTATTCTAACTTCCTAATTAAAAATAATTATGTTTCAAAAATGGTGCTGATGTAAAGTAGACATATGGGAAATGTTATTTTTTAACTATTTTGTGTGATATAACTCTCTGGTTTAAGGGCATAAAAATAAAATTTTAAAAAATTGCAACATTTTCAAAATTTTTTGCCAAATTTTAATTTCTTCACAAATAAACGCAAGTCATATCAGATAAATTTTATCACTATCATGAAGTACAATATGTCACGAGAAAAAACAGTTTGAGAATCCGTGGGATACGTTGAAGTCTTCCAGAGTTATAACCTCATAAAGTGACACTGGTCAGAATTGTAAAATTTGGCTTGGTCAATATGGTCAAAATTTGCTCGGTCATTAAAGGGTTAATGTACTGTAATGTCATTGTTTTGCTGCATGACCATAATAGAGTTTGTTTCAAAATTTTGAACCTAATTCTTTATGTTGGACTGAAAGTGCTTTCTGTGTCAACCATCCATCCTATATGACAGCCATCTTGAGAGCTAATTAACACACAAAAATATAGAATAATTAAATTAATTATATGACCATGGGGACCAAACGTAAATTACAACCCCTTAAATGATTCAATTAATATTTAATGGATACTATTAATATGAATGAATAGTAAAGCATATTTGAATTTGTTATTATTTTCTGTCTAAGTGGAGAAAGATACATTGAATTTTACTGTTTGTTCTTTTTAGAGCTGGGGGGGCCTTCGTTTGGCACAAACACATTGAAACTGACCAAGAAGCTCATAGACAAGGTTATATCAGTGCGGTGAGTACCTCTGTTTTTTCCTTTAGATTCTATAGATGCTGAAGAGAAAGGCACTACCGCAATTATGCACACCACAAGAGTACTTATATGAATATAATACTGAAAAAGTTTTATTGGCACAAAACAAAATTGAAAATATAATTAAAACCAAAAAACCAGAACCATATCCACCTAAAACCGTGGCCCCACGCGTATCGCCCCAGCAAGTAGGACTTCCCTTGACGAAGCCCTACTTGCTGGGGCGATACGCGTGGGGCCACGGTTTCCGTTCCACTCAGGACCTGAATTTGGGGGGCTTGCCCGTTCATATGCCGAGCATTTGGTAATCTAACCTTTCAACTTCCCTAACCTCTATGAGGCTCTTGCCCCATTATATAGACGTCTTTTGGGTCTCTTTATAGTTGTTATTATTGGGCTGGACACTTTGGACCTTTTTTATCATGTGGGGTCCCATTCTTGATCATGTGGGGCAGCCCATGTTTTCATCTATTTTTTCATAGGGCTGCATTATATTCACCTCATGAGCCAGAAGGTTTAGAATAGGGATTAATTTATGCATATTTTTGTATATTGGGCATTATGTTATTCATTCTGAGTGGATATGGTCCTGGTTTTTTGGTTTTAATTATGTTTTAAATTTTGTTTTGCGCCAATAAAACTTTTTCAGTATTATATTCATATATGTACTCTTGTGGTGTGCATAATTGCGGTAGTGCCTTTCTCTTCAGCATCATGTTCTCATTCACTACTGATATTGCACCCCTGGTTTTTTATTTGTATATATAGTGGTGCGCTTGGTTTTTCTTTATCTTTACATTAAGGTTCTATAGAGACTTATTGCTTTTATATACATTGTTATTTTATTGCGCAAGGAGATCTTTATCAACATTCTGTCAAGCAGCAAAAATCAAAGATTTTTTTGGGTACAGTATAAACTTCTTTTTTCTGATACATATTTAGTAAGATTAATTACAAATCTTATGGTGTTTTCTAACTTTTGTAAAATCCCAGTTTGTCATGCTTATGGCCTAATAATGATAATTTGACACAAGGTTACTTTCCAAAAAGCACATCACTCCAGCATTGACAATTATTACAAACATTATATTTGACTATGGGAGTCAATCACTTACCCCAGGGCTGTCAGTATAGGCAACCTGTGTTTGATTGCCATGGTCATTAGTTAAGTACGACACGTCATTGTTGCAGTCAGGTAAACAAAGATTGGTGTGGACCGTGGAGCCTTTCCTTCAGCAGTGGTGCAGGATTTGAAAGCCGAATATGTGACAGTTTGATGTTTTTAGTTTTATGCAGTCAGAAAACCTCTTTATGGAGTGAATCTATTTCAAAATCTGTTTCAATTACACT
>VIAB01005662.1:90598-105487 GCA_009801035.1 Oophaga pumilio
GTCGTTTTTCTGTGGTTTACCACCTTTTGCTCACTGGTAATAGCCATTAGTGTCCCGAATGTGGTCTGCTTAGCAACTGGATAAAATGTCATAATCTTCATCATATTTCTAAGAATATTCTTTTGCAACTAATGTTTAAATTTGTGAACCTTGCCTTCAGAGTCATACTTGGTCTTAAAAACCCATTTACATTTGAATGCTTTCTTGCTTTGTGGTAGTTTGGTGAGTTTGCAATGTTGGATTTGGTGAAGAGGCTTAATTTCCTGATTAGCAACATTAATCCATTTCAGTTTTTCATGGACAGAGGGTTGTTACATCCCATGACTGCACCTCTGAGTCAAGTAGCGTGTTGACAAAGTAGGATAGACGCTTAGCCAGTATACCCTTGTTTGATCTTGACGATCTCCTGACTTCAGGTTCACCTGATTTTTCTGGTGCTTCTTAAGTGGATGAAGAACCTAATCAAACATATATATCCTTTTTATTCTTAGTTTTAAATTGTGACTGAGATAGTTGTTGCATCAGCTGGACAACTGATATGATGTCATGAAACTTGAGTAACAAGAAGTTCATATCAGTCATTAAAGGGAATCTGTCACCCCATTTTTCGACCATCAGCTGTAGCCACCGCCTGGTGAGTGCAGAGCAGAGTACTACAGTGCGCAGGTTCCGGGAAAGATCAGAGAGGTCCGGCGCCTGCGCACTGCAGTACTCTGCTCTGCCCTCACCAGGGCAGAGCAGTGCACCTGCGCCGGAACCGAGACGGGAAGCTAAGAAGAGGAGGACTTCGCTAGAAGATGGGAGGCGCCGGACCGGACCGCAACGCCCATCGGACCGGACGGCAGACAACCCCTGGGTGAGTATAATCTAACTCATTTTTTTCTTCTTTTTCAGGTTACATCGGGGGCTTATCTACAGCATTACAGAATGCTGTAGATAAGCCCCTAATGGAGGTGGCTACAGCTGATGGTCGAAAAATGGGGTGACAGATTCCCTTTAAATCTCTGCATGTTGTGACTTGGTTCATTTCTCGGTGCAGGATTCTATATCCTTTCTGGGATTCACTGTATCCCTCTAGGATATCCTCTTCTGTATGAGATTCCCACTTGGTATGTTTATCTTTGGAAATATGTACACATACTTTACTTCTGAATATTCTTGTAGTGCAGGCTTCTTTCTTTTCCATTGCTCAAATGTAGTTTTCTTAGTAGCTTTTTGTCTCATTACTTGTATATTCAGTTCCATTATTTGCAAGGAGAATTTTTGGCATTCACCCAAATTTGTTATATTCTTGAGCAAGATATATTTCAAGTTTCTCAGGAACTTAATCTTTGCTGTGAAGCAGATAGACTACTGTATATCTTGAATAATCATTGATAAATGTGATAAAATATCTCTGCTTTCCTGGATTTGAGTACTCATTGGACCACAAACATCTGTGCATATTAAGTCCAGAAGCTGTTCTGATTTTGTAGTACTATTTTTAAGAAAGGATTTTCTTGACATTTTCCCTTTAAGACAACTAGTATATTTACCTATCTGATTACTGTAATACCATCAGGAAGTTGTTTTTGAACTTTCTTGTTGCTTATTGGTCTCTATGTGCAAGACGCCTGTGCCATACAGGGTTACAATTCTTGTACTGTTCATGTTTAGCAGTGTATACGCTTTCCTTGCATTTTAGCTGATTTATTTTAGCTTTCCAGTCTCTGCAGTCAGCCTTTAGGTGCCCTGAATTCTTGTAGACAAAACACTCTTGTGTTTCCTTCAATAAACTTTTATTTTTGAGTAGATCTTGGGTTTTTAAATCGGATTCTGCTTTGGATACCCCACTGCTGCTTACACTTTCTGTCTTTCATTTATATTCATCTACAAGCTTTGCACTGACATACTCCAATGTAAGCTCATAATCTGGGCACGCATCTAGTGCAGTTACAAGTGTGCCATAGCTTTCTGGTAGACCGCTTAGAACAAGCACAAACTGGATATAGCAGTTCATATATATACAAGGTTAAGAAATACTGTACACATCATTGTCTATGAAAAATAACATATATGTACTGGGGAACTGAATGGCAGACCATTCAGGATAGTACTAAGAACCAAGAAGAGAACATCGAACATTGGTCAAAAAATTAGTGTGGGACTTTGTATAGGAGATAAAACCAGGAAAGAAAATGATCCAGCTCCCGGTACGTTATTGATAGAATTAAAGATTTATTCTTGTTCATGTAAAAGAAGATATCCAAAAACATTTACCAAAAATATTTGTGGAAAGGTGGGGGAGACATGGGAGAAAAAAAACATATATTCACCAGACGTGTTTCAAACGGGACATGTTCTTAGACTTGGTGTGAAAGATAGGAGATAAAACACCTTTACTAGACAATAGGTGGCACTGCATGCATTAGAGTACCCGCACTTGTATAAAAACAGTAATTAAATGCAGATGAAAAAGATGATAAAAACAAAATGAAGAATGGAAAATAATAATCAAGGGGGGACCACAGAAAGATGATATGAGGTAACAGAGCATTGTCAAAAGCTGGTCAAATATAATTTCAGTTAATAACAGACAGTATGCAGTCAATATACTAATGGAAAATAAATAGAATGAGAAACATATTAGACCAGAATGAAGATATCTCTGTCATTACACGTTGCCTGGTGTTTTCATAGACACAGTGGTGCAGTTCGTGTTGACAACCTAATCATATGGTGTCATATGTGGAGGGTAGGTGTACACAAGGAGAGTGATGAGTCATGCTAAACAAAGATATGCATACAAATAGTTTGTATAAGCTTGTAAAACCAATAGTGAGCATGCATATATTGGCAATACTATATTCTATATATAGTACTATGTTCCCTCACTAACCCCTAATGTCTCTTCGCACTTACTCTAAGGCCCCCTTCACACGTCTGTTTTCTATGTCCATATGCAGTCCGTTTTTTAAGCACTGCAAATACGGACACATGTGCACCCATTGTATTTAATGGTGGTGTGCACATATCAGGTTTTTGTCCATGTGGAAAACCTGCAGATGTCCTTTTTTTCACGGACGAAATGCGTGCTGCTCATGTGCACAACGGTGACACACGGATGACACCTATGTGTCATCAGTGTGACACCTACCAGTGCCTGGAAATAAGAAGTGCATTTTTCGCTGTTCCAATCATGTACTAATCATGTGGGGGAGGCACGTCTCTCAATCCTGCTATAACATTTGCAGAAGGCTCATCCATATCAGACTACCAGCGGTGAGGAGGTATTTAGTCTTCTCCACCTCCTGCCGATATGACCAAATGGGCAAACACTTGGCAAATTAAGTTTAAAGGTAGATAAATGTAGAGTAATGAATTTAGGACGGGGTAATCCTGCTGATGCATATACATTAAATGGGACCATACTTGGGACTACATAACAGGAGAACGACTTGGGTATTCTGGTTACAAGTAAGCTGAGCAGCAGTACTCAATGTCAAGCAGCAGCCACAGATAAGAGAGATAAAATCCCGCGATACGAACGTATTATTATCCCTTTATAAATCACTGGTGAGGCCACATTTAGAATATGGAATCCAGTTTTGGGCTTCACGTTTAAAAAAGGGTCTGGGGGGTAAGGTTTCTCCTTGTGGAGAGTGACATACCAGCTCTGGCGTGTCGAGGTAAGGAGGCTTATTCGCCGTGCAATGCTCCTCTGGGAAATTTTAATATGCAAATTGCCTCTTCAAACAAAGAGGACTCGTACTCTATAGCGCCACCTATAGGATCGCTACTTCCAATAGGTGGCACTATAGAGTACAAGTCCTCTTTGTTTGAAGAGGCAATTCGCGTTTAAAAAAGGACATTCAGGAATTAGAATAAGTTCAAATACGGGCAACTAGATTATTACAAGGGATGGAAGGCCTCTCATATGAGGAGAGGTTAGAAAAGTTGGTCTTGTTTAGCTTAGAAAATGCCTCAGAGGAGATCTCATTAATATGTGTAAATATATGTGTGGCCAGTACAAAACACTGGCACATGACTCATTCCTTTCAAGGACCATACTAAGGATCAGGGGGCATTCATTAAAAAAACATAGAAAAAAATTGAATTTGACGGGCTGCATTCATTGCGGGACAAGATGATGTATTCAGTAATACCTTTTTTTCTAGACAACTTTTTGATATTTTTTATTCCATTTTTTTGTGTCAGAATAAGGAAAAAGCTACATTCTTGGTGTTTTTTTTATTTTTTAAGCTGTTGATCGTATGGGTTAGTTTGTGGAACAATTTCATAGCTTGAGTCGTTTCGGAAGTGGCAATACCAAACGTATACTTTTTTTGCTTACTTGAGTTTTTACATAAAACAGTTTTTTTGTGGCAAAATATTCTTCCATTATTTTTCATTACTATATTATTTTGAAATACTTACAATTTTTTACTTTTCTTTTGTTCCTCAACTGGTCCCCTATAGTGATTATGACACCAACACTGACATCATCTACCCATCTCTGACTGGCAAGGTCTTGTGTACCTATTGTGGTGCAGGTAACCCGTGGCTCTCTGCCCCACAAGACACTTTCACTGAATATGCGTCCAAGGATTCAAATTCAGCTGAATAAACACTGGGGTGAGGGCATCGTTATTCCAAGGGCCCCATGTCTCAGGAACCACCTTGTCCCATGATACGTGGAATACAGTCTCAAGGACCATGTGTCTGAGACCCCTGTTCAGTGCTCTCTGTACACATCACAGAGCATGACCACAACACTCCCCTACAAACATCAATATACTGATTTTTTTTTTACTAAGAAATGTAGCTTCTGTAACAAAGATCTTTGCTTTTCCTTTGAACAGGTAACATGCTTGGTGGAAACTAGAGAAAGAGCCCACTCTCTACAATTAAGGACAGCCCTTGCAGAGAGGTATTCAAATCTGAAGTGGATAGACCAATGACGAAATCAACCTGGAAAAAAAATACCAATTTTGACAGATAAATGCAGAGTCATTATTGTTTAAAGCAATGAAATCTGGAATTTGGTGGTAAAGACTTAGATTGTAACTTAGGGGCATGGGCCACGGTCCAATTAGATTGTATTTAGACACGCCAACCATGGCCGTTTAATGACCGCTGATCAGCTACATTCAAGTCTGTTTAAACAGGTCAATCACACTTCCGTGCATACAGAACGATCATTAAAACTATCATTCTGTGTGCATAGAACATCATATTCGCAGCAGCATAAATCACGTTTTCACAGGATGATGAGATGTCGAGAACAATGATTTTTTAACTTGTCTAAAATTAATTTCATCCAACAAATGAGCGATTTGCTTGTTTGCCAGTTGATTGCCAGTCCGTTTAGACTGATAATCGGGAAACGAGCATTTCTTGAAATACTCATTCCCAATGATTGTACAATGTGAATGGATCCTTAGTCTTAAAAGGGGTTTTCCCAAGAAAAACAATTAATTTTAATCAATAGTTTTGTAATAATAATAAGTTCCACAATTGTATGTGTTTAAATAAAATGATCCTGTGCTGAGATAATCTTATAAATGTGC
The DNA here is from genome assembly GCA_009801035.1 of Oophaga pumilio. NCBI lineage: Eukaryota > Metazoa > Chordata > Amphibia > Anura > Dendrobatidae > Oophaga > Oophaga pumilio. The sequence continues at coordinate 96,148 of VIAB01005662.1, forward strand.
CCCTGCTGTGTACTGTGTAATGGCTGTGTCTGACTGTACAGGAACATGGTCTGATCATACCACATCTCCTGGGCAGGGGAGAAAGGAAAAGAGTATACAGACATTACAGCAGGGGATCGCAGATGATTATTTCTTTGAAGTAAAATATAAAAGAATCAGCTGTGACCTCCTGCTGTCCTGTCTGAATACTCTTGTTTTGCGTCCTTCCCTGCCCAGGAGCTGTGGCATGATCAGACCATGTTCCTGTATGTTCAGACACAGACATTACACCGTACACAGCAGGGGCACATTTATAAGATTATCTCAGCACAGGAATATTTTAAACACATCCAATTGTGGAAATTATTATTCCAAGATCTATTGATTAAAATCAACTTTTGTTAGTGGGAAAATCATTTTAAACTTGTTGAAATGTTTTCCAGCATTAATCCCTCAGTAGTATGTGCAGTGTAATGACATGTGACTTAAATGTCATTTGAGAATTTATCATTCCTTAAAGGTGTGGTCGTCATGTGGTGCTCTGATTAGGTATTAGGTATTCATAATGCAGACTGCTGACAGGTTACTGATCCCTCAGCAGTCTTCTTTATGAACAGCTAATCAGAGCACCACATGAAGACCCCCCACAGGCCGCACCGAAGCACGAGCATATTAATAATAAAAACTGAAAATAAAGATTAAACAACAACTACAAGACAGATTTCATCAATTAAGGTGTCATTTTATTCAGTATAACGGCACCAACCTGACACTGTCTGTAGGTTACCCTGCACAATCCTGTTGACAGGTTCCCTTTAACTACGATGAACACCTTTGGACGATATATAAAGTCTATTGGCACTCGTTTCATTTACAAGTAACAATGATCTGAGGGGGGTTCAGTGAACATTTCATTTTCACAAAGTAAACTTTACATCATTGTCAGCAGCACATCCTCTGTTTGCACCAGGGAATGTGTGGGCAGCATTTTTTTTAAATATCTTGTCACCAGTTTTAAACCTCATACACTCTGCGTTTAGCCTTTTAATATCATGTAAAGGGTTTCCTACAATCGCTTTATACCTTTACAAATGCCCCCTGTATACCACAAAAAAAATCTTTTATTCATGCCTTGTATGTACTATATTCAAATAGCACGGTCCTGTGCAGTGGGTGTCAACCGGATCACACTCACACTCACCGAAACACCGCCTCTTAAACAGTACTGTGAAAAAGTGTTTGCCCCTTCCTGATTTCCTATTATTTTGCATGTTTGTAACACTTAAATGTTTCAGATCAACAAACAAATTTCAATATTAGACAAAGATAACACTAGTGAACACAAAATGCAGTTTTTAAAAGAGGTTCTTTATTAATAAGGCGAAAAGAAATCCAAACCTGCAGAGCCCTGTGTGAAAAAGTGATTGCCGCCCCCACCTTAAAGCATAAATTAACTGTGTATGATGTTAGTCACTTCTCACCACCAAGTCGTGAGTCAGAAGGGTCAAGGAGTCCAAGGTCAGAAGCCAGGAGAGTACGTCATAAACAGAAGGAAGACTCAAAAGCATAGTCAGGTAATGTTCTGAGGTCTTAGTACTGGGAGGATAACGGATCAGAGCAGAAGTGGTTAAACAGGCGGATGGTCAGAACAAAGTCCAATTTCAGGCAACAGATCAAGCATATAGAACTCAAAGCACAGGAGAGCACAGAGCACGAACCTCACAAGATGAATGTACGTCTGGCAGTGGTCTGGGATAAGCTGCTCAGTTAAGTGGGCATAGCAATTACCTGGGATAGTGAACACCTGAGACAGCCGACGCCTCCCAGTCAAAAATTGGCTAGCAGAGCTGTCAATCAACACACTGACAGCTCAGCACGCCCCTGTACCATATTGGATGGCCATGCTGTCCATCAAAGTACTGACGGCTTAACCACACCCTTGTACCGGATTGGACGGCCTTGCTGTCAGTAACTGCATCCCAGACACCCTGAGGGGTGGAACAGTGACATTGTGGTTTATCACTTCTTTGGGAAGCTGAGTTCAATTTCCTTTCCACACCCAAGCCTGATTGCTGCCACACCTGTTCTCAATCAAGAAATCACTTAAATAGGACCTGTCTGACAAAAGTGTAGACCAAAAGATCCTCAAAAGCTAGACATCATGCTACGATCCAAAGAATTCCTGGAACAAATAAGAGTAATTGAGATCTATCAGTCTGGAAAAGGTTATAAATCAATTTCTAAAGCTTTGTGACTCTACAGTAGAAAACCACAGTGAGAGCCATTATATACAAATGACAAAAACATGGTACAGTGATGAGCCTTCCCAGGTGTGGCCAGTCGACCAAAATTACCCCAAGAATTTAATGACAACTCATCCAAGAGATCACAAAATACCCTAGTTTTGCCAGAAAACATCTTGATGAGCCCCAAGACTTTTGGGAGAATACTCTTTGGACTGGCAAGACAAAAGTTTAACTTTTTGGAGGGGGTATGTCCCATTACATCTGGCGTAGAAGTAACATAGCTTTTTAGAAAGGGAACATCATACCAACATTAAAATATGGTGGTGGTAGTGTGATGGTCTGTGGCCGTTTTGCTGCTTCATGACCTGGAAGACTTGCTGCGATAAATGGAAACATGAATTCTACTGTCTACCAAAAAATCCTGAAGTAAAATGTCCATCTGTTCATAGCCTTAAGCTGAAGTGCACTTGGGTTATGCAGCAGGACAATGATCCAAAACACACCAGCAAGTCCTCCTCTGAATGACTTAAGAAAAACAAAGTTAAGACTTTGAAATGGCCTTCTCAAAGTCCTGACCTCAATCTGATTGAAATGCTGTGGCATGACCCTAGAAAGGCGGTTCATGCTTGGAAACTCTCCAATGTGGCTGAATTACAACAATTCTGCAAAGATGAGTGAAAAAATATTCATCCAGAGCGTTGTAAAAGACTCGTCACAATCGCTTGATTGCAGTTGTTGCGCAACCAGTTATTAGGTTCAGGGGGCAATCACTTTTTCACACAGGACCCTGTAGTATTGGATTTATTTTTCCCTTAATAATAAATATCTTCATTTAAAAACTGCATTTTGTGTTTACTTGTTATTTTTGTCTAATATTTATATTTGTTTGGTGAGCTGAAACATTTAAGTGTGACAAACATGCAAAAGAATAGGAAATCAGGAAGAAGGCAACACTTTTTCACACAACTGTATCTTGATGGAAGTGGATGAGGGCTCCTAGGTCATCGCATAGTGTTTGAAGTCTTGCGACTTGTGCAATTGAATCAGAGACCTGCTCAGGCGCACTTGTTGTACTACAGGACTTTTCTCTGCCCCATAGTGAGGTGCGCTTGTACAGGTCTCTAATTTAACTGCGCAGGTGCGAGACTTCAAGTACTGCATGGATGATGTAGGAGACATCATCCACTTCCATCAGGGTAGAATAGACTCTGTTTGCAGGGGCTGAGGAGGAACCCATGAGACCGGGCCTCGCAATTTGCATACAGCATGGGAAATGAACAAAAGACTTTTTCTGAGATATGCAGGGACACCTCCAAGAGTATAGAGGAGTTGTAGGGACCCTACTTACATGCTTTAAAAGATGATGGGAAGGTTTATAAAATATTTAACTGGTGACATGTTTCCTTTAAGACCATACATAAAATGATTAGCAAGCTTTTTTCTTTGAGCTCAGGCCTTTTGACTTTGAACAATTACTGACAAAGGAATTTTTGTGAAATACTCTCAAGACTAGGTTAAGACGGTAGTATTAAAAAATAGGCCAGTCACTTCCACAGTTATATTGAAAAATGGGCCAGTTGTGGATGTGGCTAGCTCTGTGTCAGCTCAGAGTGCTCGTCTGCATTGTTGATAGACGATGGAACTGGCGCTCTACCTGCATGCATGATTTTGGTTGGTAAAATGGACACAAGATAGATAGCCATTTGAAATATTAGACGCCTTCGTTAGACAGTAGGCAGATTTTGTGTGTTTTATAGAAACTGAGTCCTAATGTATGGGAGACGTCAGCATAACCCCAATAATACACATCAGATTTTAAAGGGAATGTGTCATGTGATTCATGCCGAAGGTGCACATGCATGCCTAATGCTCCATTCAGACAGAACTCTGCAGAATATCATTTCAGGATTGTTGGAGGAACCAACCATAATCAGTAGACTATGCCTTGTCCTATGGATAGGGGACAACTTTCCATCTTGGACAAGTGTATTTCCATTTCATAAAGTGATGGAATATCTTTAGGTTACGACATGACCTTGTGATTCGTAAGTAGTAACCTATGCAACTCCACCGACTCTGAAAATGAAATGAAGGGGTTGCAGGACTGATCAAATGCTGCAGGCCGTTAGCAGGTTTTTTTTCTTGCACAGCAGTGCTCCTGGATATATTCAGTTGAATGAAGCCATGTTGCAATTTCCGTGAACAGTAAGTGGTTGGAGCACCACAGTGCAGGCACACCAAATGTGCACTATGGCCCTTTGATTCTCAAGATTAGTGAAGATTCCAGAGGTCAGACCCCCACCAATCATAAAGTAATGGCATATCCTAGTGATATGTTACCAATTTTTAGGATGGGAATACTTCTTTAAGGGGTTTATACTGGTTTTACATAAATTCCTACCCATTTACAGGATATTTATTTGGTATTAGTACATAATAATAACCTTGTCTAAATTCAGAGGAGCCTGCCCTCAGCTGAGAAGTTAAAAGGGTTTTCCAAAAAATTATGATTTTTATTCTATGGACATTCTCCGCTAAACTCTCTCACCGTGTGTCCAGCACTGCATCTCCATGCCTTCCCCAGGCTTTGTTGAGCACCTTCAGCGGTGACATCTAACTACTGTGCGCATGACCACTGCAGCCACTAAACCCAGTAGTCAAGTGCACAATAGCTATGATGTCTCCTGCTAACAAAGACCAGGGTCAGTAATGGTGAGGCAGGCCTGGACTAGTGGCTGTCTCTCTAGACTCCCTCACCGTGTGTCCAGCGCTGCATCTCCATGCCTTCCCCAGGCTTTGTTGAGCACCTTCAGCTGTGACATCTAACTACAGTGACCATGACCACTGCAGCCGCTAAACCCAGTGGTCAAGTTCACAATAGCCATGATGTCTCCTGCTAACAAAGACCAGGGTCAGTAATAGTGAGGCAGGCCTGGACTAGTGGCTGTCTCTCTAGACTCCCTCACTGTTTGTCCAGCGCTGCATCTCCGTGCCTTCCCCAGGCTTTGTTGAGCACCTTCAGCCGTGACATCTAACTACAGTGACCATGACCACTGCAGCCGCTAAACCCAGTGGTCAAGTGCACACTAGCCATGATGTCTCCTGCTAACAAAGACCAGGGTCAGTAATGGTGAGGCATCCCTGGACTAATGGCTGTTTCTCTAGACTCCCTCACCGTGTGTCCAGCGCTGCATCTCCGTGCCTTCCCCAGGCTTTGTTGAGCATCTTCAGCCGTGACATCTAACTACAGTGATGATGACCACTACAGCAGCTAAACCCAATGGTCAAGTGCACACTAGCTGTGATGTTTCCTGCTAACAAAGACCAGGGTCGGTGACAGAGAGGCATCCCTGGACTAATGGTGATTGTCGCTAAGGTTGTTTGGTTTTTAAGACTACAAGCCTATGGAAGAGTCCTTCACTACAAGTATCCAGTGTAGGCAGTGCTTTGTGAGCCAAATGCATCAGCAGCAACTGAACAAATCTTGCTGGTAGTTTCCTACAATGTAGCAGGATATAGAGTCCTGGCTGAATCCTTGCATATCGGTTTTATGTTACACAGTGATTATTTACATAAAACCAGACACCTTGTTAAGTATGAAAGCACATAAGCTGTTGACAAATTAATAGTTAGATGAGGGACGTATAAGCCGTAAAGTCTGATCTTAACTTTTGAAAATTTTAAATGAAGCCAAATGTGAGTGAGAAAAAAAGTAAAAAAATAACTACCGGTACATAGTTTATATGGGGGTTTATTCACCCGAAGCTGAACAAGAACAGAATAGTTACCACATGTGACAAGCAACAAATACGAACTTGTGCACCCTACAAGAGGCTGTCGGTACAAAACTACATGGACATGTATAAATTGTACATCACAACTCATGGGACATGAAGACCACATCATGGAGAGCTACGACTGTATAATGACTATTGGTAATTGTAAAACTCGGCACACAAAGGGATATGTGGCAAAACAATTTATTTACAGTCCGTAGATCAAGAGCTAGTATATATAACGTTTCGGTCCGCATGGACCTTCATCGGATAAATCCTGTGTTGTTGATGGAAGATGAGTAGTCAATACTCATTGGGGGTGACACTTACATGGACTGAAGGTGGTAAGAGTTATGTCTGCGCTGGGGCACGGTGGCGAAAAGCCACAGTCAGGAAGCACTTTACTACTATTACTGGTACAGATTGGAACCCTACTCAGGCACCACCTCCATGTGGAGTACCGTTTATGATTTTTCTTCTGTATTATGACTATTGCCCATGGCAATCTGACTGATTGGCAACTCCTCTACTATTTGGGCCCCAACCTCTGCCTGCTCAAGTGAACCGTTTGCTTTCTGTCTTAGTATGTGACTGATTTCTGAGTAATAAAATGTAGACAGTAAATTTAGCCACACATGAAATTTGTCACCAGTGTGAAAAAGCCAATAAACTGTTATTGAAGAACACTGCTGGGATTATTCTTATCTGTACACATGTTGTATTGTTACCATATGGATTCTCCATCTGCAAGTGTTACCTTGCCAGCAGCACATTACACAGATGAACGGCACCTTAAGGCTATGTGCCCACGATCAGGAATAGTAGGGTTTTGGAGGCAGCATCCAAAACGCTGCGTTCTACATTATGCACTTGTCTTTTACAATTATATGGATTTACCGCATCTAATGACATTCTATTCAGGGAAAATACGCAGAGGAGACAAGCGTCTCCACTACAGAAATTAACATGCTGCGGCTCGAAAACCGGCACCGCAGGTCACTTGATGCAACATTTAAAAGAAGCACAGCGGGCATTGAATATATAAATCCCATTCATTGTGTTTGTAATGCAGAATGAAGCGTTTTGGCTGCAGCGAAATACACTGCGCCCGTAACGCTACTATTCCTGATCGTGGGTACGCAATCTAAGACCTTCTTGGCAATTTTTTTCTGAGTGTTTGTAACATAAGCAATTAAAAAAAAAAACATTAAAAAAACACATTTTTTTGAACAATTTTAACCCCCTTGCGAGCTTGGGTTTTTCCGTTTTAGAGTTTCCGTTTATTGCTTTATGGCTTAATTTTTGTGTGCCGAGCTGAATTTTTATTGATACCATTTTGGAGAAGATACGATCTTATCATTGCCCGTTATTGCATTTTAATGCAATGTTGCGTCGACCAAAAGAACATAATTCTGCCATTTTGACTTTTTTTTCTCGTTACACTGTTTACCGATCAAATTATTTATTTTTATATATTGATAGATTGGGCAATTCTGAACACGGAAATACCAAATATGTGTATTTTTTTCTTTATTGTTTTATTTTGAATGGGGCAAATGGAGGGTGATTTGAACTTTTATAATATCTTTAATATTTTGAAAAACATTCTTTTTACTTGCTTCAATAGTGTCTATGGGAGACTAGAAGCTGCGATCATCCAATCGTTTGTGCTACACAGAGCAGGTCTTCAGTGCTGAGAGGGGTTAATTAGCCCCATTAAGGGCTGGGTTTTTGTGAACATCTGTAATGTAAAACATAAAACAAGCCGGCCACTCTCCTTCTCCCACCTGCTCTCCCTCTGCATGCTTCACCTCACTGCTGGCAACATATCTCTCAATCCTGGACCCCCACAGCTGATACTTACCATTAATTCCTCCTTCTATCACTCCCTACCTAATATGAACTAAAGCAATCTCTCCTACATAAAACCCATGCCCCTTACGCTCCCTCACTCAATTCTTCCTTCCTGCGCCTCACCGAAACATGGCTGACATCCTCCAACACTGCATCCACTGCTGCGCTGTGTTACAGCGGCCTTCTCTTCATCCACACTCCTCTCTCTGGCAACAAACATGGTGGAGGAGTTGGTATTCTACTTTCTACCAACTGCACCTTCAACTCAATCCCAACTCTACCCTCCCTTATCATCCCTTCTTTTGATTCCACTCTGTCCACATCTACTCTCCCTCCAACCTCCAAGTGGCTGTCGTATACTGACCTCCAGGTCCAGCCACTGCCTTTATTGACGAATTCTCCACCTGGCTTCCTCACTTTCTCTCTGCTGACATTCCCACCATCATCCTGGGTGTCTTTAACATCCCCACTGATACCTGCCAGTCAGCAGCCTCCAAACTCCAGTCTCTTACTTCATATTTTGGACTTATTCAGTGGTCTTCCTCAGCCACCCACACAGACGCACATACATTAGACCTTATCTTCACTCAACTCTGCTCCCTATCTAACCTCATAACTTCCCCTCTCTGACCACCTACTACTCATGTTATCATCCCTCTCCTCCTCACCTGTCACCCATGTTCAGCAACTAGAGCCCCACAGAAACCTCGTACATCTAGACACACACTCTCCGACTGACATCCATATCTTGACTCCATGACAGACACTGCTTTCTTCAATGCCACTCTCACATCAGTTATTGACGGGGTGACCCCTCTCAAGCATGGCATAGTGCGATGAATCAATAGACAACCTTGGCATAATAGCCTCACTAAAAAGCTTTGGCAAGTGTCCAGCACTGCGTAGTGGCATTGAATGAAAACATTCGCAAGATGACTTCACCACATTCAAACAAGCAACACTCGCGTTCAAATCAGCACTCACCTCTGCTAAGCAAACACACTTTACAACTCTCGTATCTTCATTATCCTACAACCCCAGTTATTCAAAACTTTTAACTCACTCCTGCGCCCTCCACTGCCCCCTCCGGCCTCCCTTATCTCTGCTGAGGACTTTGCCACACACTTCAAAAATAAGATCGACCAAACAAGGCAAAGCTTTATTGTTGACCACCAGAGTCCCTTTGTATACCAAACCAATGCCCTAACCCCATAACCTCCCTCTTCAACATCACTAAAGGAGATCTTACTCATCTCCTCTCCAAATCACACCTCATCACTTGTGAACTTGACCCCATCCCATACCATCTCCTCCACAACTTCACTATCACACTCATCCCATCCCCTGAACTTTCCTCCCACCTCTCATTTAACTCTCTCTTCGACAATTTGCAATCTGGCTTCCGCCCCCACCATTCCACTTAAACTGCCCTGACCAAAATTTCTAACGACTTACAGTGGGCATGGAAAGTATTCAGACCCCTTT
>VIAB01005663.1:43972-55166 GCA_009801035.1 Oophaga pumilio
GTTTTTCTGCATGTTGCACTCATACTTGATTCTGAATAAATCGTTATGTTTTGAAAATTTTGTTTCCATTTCCCATAATTCCACAACCTATTTTTCCTTCTTTTTTGTTGCAATTTTAACACTGAGAAGTGTAGATATGTCTATACATCCATGTTAAACTTACAGGTAATTTTCATGTAAACAAAAAATCATTCCAAAAAGAATAATTTCCAATTTTAATATCACACATAAAATTGAAAGTTATCAGTCAGGAGAGGGGTACAAAAACATTTTATAGACATTAGATATACCATGGAATACTATTAACACGATCGTCAAGAGGAGACTTAAATTTGGCACAACAGTGACATGATATATAACTGGACATACCACTAAAATTGATGAAAGAACATGATGGAAATCGGTCCAGGAGGCTGCCAAGAAACCTATGGCAAAATTGAAGGAGCTGCACAAATTTCTGGCAAGTACTGGTTGTGTACTGCATATGACAACAATCTCCTGTTTACTTCTTATGTCTGGCCCTTGGGGTAGGGAGACAAGATGGAAGATTTTTCTTACAAAGAAAACCATCCAAGCCCAGTTAAATTTATCCAAAACCTACATCAAGTAGGCCAAAAGCATGTTTCAAAATATGTTATGGTCTGAAGAGACCATGGTTGATCTTTTTGGCCATAATTTCAAAAGGTATGTTTGGTACAAAGCCATCATCAAAAGATCACTATACCCACAGTGAAGCATGATGGAGGCAGCATTATGATCCCTGCATCTTTGTGCTGTGTAGGCTTTTTAAATCCACTATGTGTGTATATATAGTAGCAATGCTAAATAGGATAGGGTTAAAGGTAGGGTTAGCACTACAGGTTCTGATTAGGTGTACATGGCTGGCTCTGCATATGACCAGGATAGGTGTTCACCTTAGTCAGTCAGATGTGGGAAGCTGACCAGAGTGGATTGTATTGGAGCTGGCAAGACAAGCCAGAATCTCTCTGTGAGAAGACAGCACAGGCTGTGTGCACCTAACTACAAGTATCAGTGGTTGCTAGGAACAATAGCCATTTTATTTGACAAGACTGGGACTAGCACAACCATGTATGAGTAGCCAGGGTCTATTTAATTTAGTTAGCACCTGGCCTAGTCTAGAGATTTTGTGTTTATGATTTTGTTTTTTTGTTGTTGTGTAAATAAACGTCACATTGTTTTGACACCTCAATCCAGTGCCTGTGTGAACACTAACTAATGCTTACCTAAGAGCGGGAATCCCTTCAATATAGAGTTGTGTGATAATGTGTTTGCCCCCTTCCTGATTTCCAATTCTTTTGCATGTTTGTCACACTTAAATGTTTCAGATCACCAAACAAATTTAAATATTAGACAAAGATAACACAAGTAAACACAAAATGCAGTTTTTAGAAAAAGAGGCCACTGATAGCTCCGTCAAACTAATGAGGATCCTCCTCGAAGAGGTGAGATCAATACTCAATACTCTGAATGAGCATTTAAAAGAGCAAATTGAGGTCACTAAAAAATTTTCAGTGGAACCCGAATTTGCTCTAAAAGAAACCAGTTTACAAAACACCATTGAAAAGTTCCAGTACCACCTCAAAGAAAAAAAACATAAGTATTTCATAAAGGACTTACAGGAATTCCGGGACAACAAAGCCTACTCAGTGACTAATCCTAAAACACACCGCCAGCACGATACTGATATATCTTCCTCAGAAGCCGAATTTTCGGACTCTGAAACTAGATATAAAAACACTAGAGGAAGAGGTAGGGGAAGAGGTAGTACACGGGGAGGTAGAGGGACTAATCGAAGCCCCACACAAAGGGAACATTTTTTAGATGCGGGTTATCAACTCAGGACCAGGTTCAATACACGAAACCCGATCTAGAGAAACTTATAGTTAATATTTCCTTGAAGTCCCTTTCCAAGGAACAGATGGCAGTGCTGAGTAAAGGCATGTCATTTGTCCCTACTTCCGATTTTGAATGTTTTGAGGCAACTAAGGACTTGCACCTTTTCACTAGAAAACTTAAGTGGAAAAAACACTTTGCTAGTTTGGATAGAAAAAGCTGCGCTGAGATGGGAATTAATGAGAGTATGTTGGGAGACGTCAGATTCCTATACCACAGTGATGGCGAACCTTGGTACTCCAGCTGTTGGAGAACTACAACTCCCAGCATGCCTCAACTGCTGCAGGTTGCAAGGGCATGCTGGGAGTTCTAGTTTTACAACAGCTGGAGTGCCAAGGTTAGCCATAACTGCTATACCATCTAGGTGATCCAATCAATAATAAGCAAGGGGAAGGCCCCTTTACAGAATTAAAAAATAAAAGTAAACGTATGCCTCCCATTGGTGATGTAAGTGCCATTGATATTTTTTCCAATTTGGTCTCAAAAGACTTCTTGGAATTAGAACGGAAAAAGAAAAGGAATTTCCACAATCTAACCAAGTTAGAGATGAAGGCACTGAATGATCTTGAGAAGGATAAAAGTCTTGTGATAAAACCTTCCGACAAGGGGGGTAACATAGTAGTGATGGATGTACCTCAGTACAGGACACTATGTTACTCCCTCCTAGGAGAGGAGATGGGTTATGAAAGATTAGATAGCAATCCAACAAAATTATACCTTGGCGAACTCAAATCCTTCGTCAATGAGGCATTCCATAGAAAGCTCATTAGTAATGATGAGAAGGATTTTTTGATCCCGACCCATCCCACAACGGCAACTTTTTACTGTCTACCAAAGGTACAAGGGCCTGAACCCCCTAAAAGGTAGACCCATTGTGTCAGGTATTGACAGCCTTACCCAAAATTTAGGACTTTATGTGGACACAATTTTGAGGCTGTTTGTTTCTTCCCTCAGCTCATATGTTCGAGACACGACTGACCTTCTTCTCAAAATACTGTAGACAATATTGAATTGGGTGACAACATGATCCTGGGATCAATAGACGTAGAGGCCCTCTACTCATCTATTCCCCATGAAAAGGGCATTATGGCTGCGGAATACTACCTGAAATCAAGAGGCCGTCAGTTCAATGAACACAATCATTTTGTCATTAAGGCCCTTGAATTTTGCTTGACTAGGAATTATTTTTTGTTTGATGGCAGGTACTTCCACCAGCTCAGGGGCACTGCTATGGGTAGCCCCTGTGCACCCTCGTGCAAATTTGCTCCTGGGCTGGTGGGAGGAGAATGTCATCTTTGGTGAACTGACGGATGTAGCGGAGGACCAAATTGTGTTGTGGCTCCGCTACATGGATGACGTCTTCGTCATTTGGAGAGGTGATGAGGAGAGCTTCGGTGAATATGTCAAAGGACTTAACAACAACGACATTGGTCTATATTTCACTTTTGAGGCCAATGCGCATAGACTGTCCTTTTTGGATATCTTTGTTGAGAGAGGAGAAGGGGGCCGCCTGATTATCAAAACTTACAGAAAACCCACCTCCTCCAATTCCCTGCTCAGATGGGAATTGAACCACCTAATTCCCCTTAAAAAAGGTATCCCAAAGGGACAGTACATTAGGATAAAGAGGAATTGCTCCAACCAGACTCTTTTTACAGAGCAAGCCGATGAATTAAGAAATCGTTTTTTGGAGAGAGGGTATCCGGATAATGTGCTGAAAAGTGCATACAAAGCATCAATGACAAGAGACAGAAGGGATCTCCTCACACCTACCCAGAGACGGCGCTCTATGTGGCTCCCTGACGAAGGCACCACCAGATTCATTACCAAATACTCTAATGGGTCCAAGGACCTAAGAGACATCATTAAACGTCATTGGCCAATACTCTGTATGGATAGGGATTTGACTAATGTCATCTCCGCAACCCCACAAATTACGTTCAGAAAAGGGCGTTCCATTAAAGACAGGTTGGTCCGCAGTCATTTTGCCCCTGAGACATCCAATAACCCCACTTGGTTGAACAATCAGATAAAGGGGTGTTATAAATGTGGTAACTGCAAATATTCTGGAGCAGTTCAACAAGGAAAAGAATTCACCGGTATGGTCACCATGGAGGTCTACCCTATCAAACAATTTATTAATTGTAAATCGGTGGGGGTGATATACAAAATGACATGTAGGTGCGGCCTAGAATATGTAGGCAAAACCAGGAGAGAAATGAGGAAAAGGATAGGGGAACACCATAGGGACACTATTAACAAAAGGGACACCCCGGTAGCTAATCATCTTAACCATGTCCACGGAGGAGACCTGAAAGCCCTCTCATCCATGGGAATTGAAAAAATTCAAAAAAATCAAAGAGGAGGAGACTGGGACAAATAAATTCTTCAAAGAGAAATGTTTTGGATATTTCGTCTACAAACGATAAATCCCAGTGGCCTTAACAAAACAACTTACCTTTTCTTCCTTCCTGTAGTGTAGGGCTGGGTAGGGCATCTAGTATAGGGCGAGCCGACATTGAGTGGGGGTGCCACTGCGCAGGTTCTAGGGTGCCAACCTCCGCGTGAGGTAGGGACAAACTAGTTAGGGTACAATAGGAATGACTGCAGTGTGCACCCTGTACTATCTTTTCCTAAAGAAGGTCCGTCGTGTTAATATACATCCAACACATATCTGTCCACCTATGGAGATCCATATTTATCCCCTATTTCCTGGGCCCTATTTATCATGAAGGGTCATTATGCACCTCCTTTCCTTGTTATAATAATTTTTTTCGAACCAGAATCTTTTAGTCTTCAATATATGAATTAAGGGTCGTTATATCTTCAATTAATTTCATTCCCCTTACCTCTCCTTTATAGTGATTTCACCTTATGCGAATTAAGACATGCTTCTTGGGTTCCATTTAAATCTATGCCACAAACGGATCTGTAATTACCTGTGAATGCCCACTGATAGGGCATTTTCTATTGGCGTTCTATGAATTGTTTATGCCTATAGAATTCTTTGGACACAACTTCTAAAAAAATCAAATGAGTACTTTAGTAGAAGATGTGATCTTTATCCGCCATCTATTCAATATTAATAATATATACGCAATCTCGGGACACTCCTACTCATTATAATGTTTACATGCAGTTTCTTGTATTGGCGGATGCTGATAGGCGTAAACCGGAAGTGACATTCCCCGAGATGACAGATACCGGAAATGACGCGCGCGGTCCAAGTTGGACGTGATGCGCTTCACTCACCGGAAGTGCCAATCCCGGCGTCTGGAAGCGGTAACCAAGCCGCGGGATTCTGTATTTTATAAAAGGCAGGTCGGGTAACATGGCGCTACGCCAGGTCTCGCAATTTTTAAGAAAATGTATTTCCTTTCCCTGATGATTCTTGACTAGATGAAACGCGTCGGGAGACAGTGCGTGGGGTAGAGACCACTCAGCATAACCCATGTAATTCAGGTTCGAGGTGTGTCTCCCCCAGAAGTGCACGGACCATGAGGATCGGGGCTCATATATCAGATGCCGCATCTAAGTAGATAAGTACACGTATAATAAGAAAGCCACAGTGAGAGCCACATACGGTAATTTTTGGGGAAATTAGCACATATACCCCAGAGCTCCACAGTTGTGGATAGTTAAACATGCGTCATAGGCATCTATATATTATTTACTATGAGACGGCGCTCTATGTGGCTCCCTGATAAAGTGAGTCACTTAACTGCCACAAAAACCATAATATGCAGCAGATTATACATATATCTGTAGGTATACAGGACGTTGCTATATATGGAACTAACTGCCCATTTAATATAAGTCACTGATATTACAGCATTTAGATGGCATTTTGTGCTGAATAACATTCAATTGGTGTCTGCATTGTGTATATTATATGTTACTGGAACTCTTCTGAATTTTCCCATGTAGTGGTCTCATTCATGAGATACTAGGGAATAATAGACTATATACAGCATATAGTAACTTGAGAAGGTTTTTGGTGAACCAGTGGTAGTGATTTATATGTCATTCTATCTGCACCGTTTTTTTTTTGAGTATTTGGTTTGGTTTCGTTTGCACTTGCACTTTAAAGCACTCTTGGCACTTTTTGCTATTTTAATTGTAAACAAAGGTTAAGTTTTAATATTGATCAATCGGCTCCCATATAATATCTCTTGATTGAACTCTATTGCCTATGCTCATATAATTTGAAAAAGAAATCCAAGCCTCTAGGGCCCTGTGTGAAAAAGTGAATGCCCCTTAGCCTAATTACTGGTTGGGCCACCCTTAGCAGTAAATAACAAAATAAATAATTAGCAGCAACAACTGCATTCAAGCATTTGTCATAACTGGCAATGAGTCTTTTACAACGCTCTGGAAGAATTTTGGTCCACTCAACTTTGCAGAATTGTTGTAATTCTGCCACATTGGAGGGTTTCCGAGCATGAACCGCATTTTTAAGGTCATGCCATAGCATCTCAATTGGATTAGGGTCAGGACTTTGACTAGGTCACTCCAAAGTCTTAATTTTGTATTTTGTTAAGCCTTTCAGATGTGGACTTGCTGGTGTGTTTTGGATCATTGCCCTGCTGCATAACCGAAGTGCGCTTCAGCTTGAGGTCACTAACAGATGGCCAGACATTCTCCTTTAGGATTTTTTGGTAGACAGCAGATTTCATGGTTTCATTTACCACAACAAATCTTCCAGGTCCTGAAGCAGGAAAACAGCCCCAGATCATCACACTATGACAACCATATTTAACTGTTGGTATGATGTTCCTTTTCTGAAATGCTGTGTTACTTGTATGTCAGATATCTAGCTTTTGAGGATCTTTTAGTCTACTTCACTTTGTCAGGTGTGTCCTATTTAAGTGATTTCTTGATTGAGAACAGGTGTGGCAGTAATCAGGCCTGGATGTGGCTAGGGAATTTCAACTCAGCTTCCCAAAGGTGTGATAAACCACAGTTAATTTATGTTTGAACCCCTTCACGACCAGAGGTGTTTTCATTTTTTGCACCCCTTCTTCCCAGAGCCATAACTTTTTTATTTTTCTGTCAATATGTCCATGTGAGGGCTTGTTTTTTGTGGGACGAATTGCACTTTTGAACAACACCATTGGTTTTAATATATCATATACTGGAAAACAGGATAAAAAATTCCAAGTGCGGTAAAATTGCAAATTAAGTGGTAAAAAAAAATCAATTTTTTCGTGATCTGGGGCTGGATGAGGGCTTATTTTTTGTGTGCCAAGCTGACGTTTTTATTGATACCATATTGGTGTGAATACGATCTTTTCATCGCCCGTTATTGCATTTGATTGCAATGTAGCGGCGACCAAAAAAAACATAACTCTGACGTTTTAATTTTTATCTCATTACGCCGTTAAGCGATCGGGTTAATTCTTTTTTTATATTGATAGATCGGGTGATTCTGAACACGACAATACCAGATATGTGTGTATTTTTTTTTATTGTTTTATTGCGAATGGGGGGTGATTTGAACTATATTTTTTTAAATTTTTCTATTATTTAAATTTTTTTTTTTTAACTTTTTGCATGCTTCAATAGTCTCCATGGGAGACTAGAAGCTGCAGTTGTCTGATCGCCTCTGCTACACACAGGCAATGATCAGATCGTCTATGTGTAGCAGGGGGCGCTCATAGCAATCTGGCTGTGACAACCATAGAGGTCTGCTGGAGACCTCTAGTTGTCATGCCGACCCATCGATGACCCGCGATCATGTGATGGGGTCACCGATGAACGGGATTAGTGACGTTAGCGCGAGTTAAATGCCGCTGTCAGACATTGACAGCGGCATTTAACTAGTTAACAGCCGCTGGTGGATCACGATTCCACCCACGGCTGTTCCAGGCACATGTCAGTTGTACATATATATCAGCTGTCATGTGCCAGGAAAGGTGCGGGCTCGGCATACTATTACGCCCGATGTCGGAAATGGGTTAAGGTGGGGGCAATCACTTTTTCACACAGGGTCCTGTAAGTTTGGATTTATTTGTCCCTTAATAATAAAGACTTTCATTTCAAAATAGCATTTTGTGTTTACTTATGTTATCTTTGTCTATTATTTAAATTTGTTTGGTGATCTGAAACATTCAAGTGTGACAAACATGCAAAAGAATAGAAAATCTGGAAGGGGCAAACACTTTTTTTCATACCACTATATGCACTGCTCAAAAAAATAAAGGGAACACTCAAATAACACATCCTAGATCTAAATGAATGAAATATTCTCATTGAATACTTTGTTCTGTACAAAGTTGAATGTGCTGTCAACATAATCACACAAAAATCATCAATGGAAATCAAATTTGTGAACCAATGGAGGCCTGGATTTGGAGAGACCCCCAAAATGAAAGAGAAAACAAGTCAAAATGAAAATCAAAACAAGACAAAATTAAAGTGGAAACAAGTCCAAATGATGCTTAGTATTGTGTGTGGCTTCCACGTGCCTGTATGACCTCCCTACAACGCCTGGGCTTTCTCCTGATGAGGTTGCAGATGTTCTCTTGATCTCCTCACAGACCCGTATTAAAGCATTCGTCAACTCCTGGACAGTCTGTGGTGCAATGTGACGTTGGTGGATGGTGCGAGATATGATGTCCCAGATGTGCTCAATTGGATTCAGGTCTGGGGAACGGGCAGGCCAGTCCATAGCTTCAATGCCTTCATCTTGCAGGAACTGCTGACACACTCCAGCCACATGAGGTCTGGCATTGTCCTGCATTAGGAGGAACCCAGGGCCAACTGCACCAGCATATGGTCTCACAAGGGGTCTGAGGATCTCATCTCGGTACCTAATGGCAGTAAGGCTACCTCTGGCGAGCACATGTAGGGCTGTGTGACCCTCCAAAGAAATGCCACCCCACACCATTACTGACCCACTGCGAAACCGGTCATGATGAAGGATGTTTCAGGCAGCAGATCGCTCTCCACAGCGTCTCCAGACTCTATCATGTTTGTCACATGTGCTGAGTGTGAACCTGCTGCCTGCAACATCCTTCAGCATGACCGGTTTGGCAGTGGGTCAGTAAATCTCAGCCTATAGGTTTTGGCCCAACAACCACACTATGTAGAAGTTACCTTGTTCCGCATGCTAGCTGTGTCCCCTACATGACATGTGGAAGAAGGTGCTCTGATCTGAAGAGACCAAACTAAAAATGTGGGCGCTGAATACAAAGTGCTATGTGTGGTGAAAAACTACCACTGTACATCATCCTGAAAGCACCATCCCCACCGTCAAACAAGGTGGTGGCAGCATCATGCTGTGGGGATGCTTTTCTTTAGCAAGAAAAGGTAAGCGGGTCAGAGTTGATGGGAAGATAGATAAAGCTACTGTATTTTTCCGTCTATAAGATGCACCAAACCAGAAGACACACAAAGATTTTAGAGGAGAAAAATAGAAAAACACTGTTATGGGTGGTGGGATCTGTTGCTGACATCGTTATAGGGGTAATGTCCCCCAATTCTGTACTTACATCTCCCATCCTGTTATATATATGTCCCCATCCAGGTATGTATGGCCCCCATCCATGTATGCATGGCCCTCCTTCCTGGCATACATGGCCTCCCTTCCTGGTATACATGTCACCCCATCTTGGTATACATGGTGCCCCTTGGTAAACATGGCCCCATTCCCATCCTGGTATGCATGACCCCCATTCTGGTATACATGGCCTCCATCCCCATCCTGGTACATGGCCCCCATCATGCTGCACACTTTAAAAAATAAACGATTCTGCTCACCTTCCCTCTGCTCCCTCGCAGCGCGGCATCCTGTTCTGATCCCAGCAGCTGATTTCGGCTTGTAAGCAGTGCATGATGCCTCTGCCATACACCCCCATACGCCAAGGTCAGCTGCTGGAGTATTCACTGCTTCCCACGCCAGGGACTATAGAAGTGGAGAGCAGTGAATATTCGTTTTCTTTAATAGCGGGCACATGTGTTTGCTGCAGCCGCCGGCTCGGCGATTACGTGTGCCCGCTATTAAAGAGAATAAATATTCACTGATCCCCACTTCCATAGTCCCACCCACCTGTCGGCGCAAACTTCGGTGCATAGAGATGGACATGGGGAGCAGTGAATATTCATTCTCTTTAACATAAACATTCTCTTTAATATTCATTTCTCTTTAACACATGATCGCCCAGCAACTGCAGGGGGCTGCAGCTTACACGTGTGCCCGCTATTAAAGAGAATGAATATTCACTGTGCCACACGCCCATAGTCCCTTCTACCTCTCAGCGGCAGCTCCAGTACATAGAGGTTGGAGGGACTATGTCGTGGGGAGAAGTGAATATTCATTTTCTTTAACAGTGGGCACACGTGTTAGCTGCAGCAGCCGTCTCCTGTGACCTGCTCCTCCGCCACTGCCGCTCCCCCCCACATCCACAGCCAGACAATATATACTATGTATAAGGTACATCCGGACTATAAGATGCACACTTCCACTTTCCTCTAAAATTATAGTCCAAAAAATATGGTAAATACAGAGCAATCCTGGATGAAAACCTGTTAGAGGCTGCAAAAGACATGAGACTGAAGCATAGGTTGACCTTCCACCAGAACACCAACCCTAAATATACTTACAATGGATGGTTTGGAGAAAAGCATATTCATGTGTTTCACTGTCGCCCTGATCCACTCCCGCCTGAACTACTGTAATGCTCTATTAATTGGCCTCCTCCTCACTCAACTTTCCCCTCTCCAGTCCATCCTTAATGCAGCAGCCAGGGTCATCTATCTGGCTAATCATTACTCTGATGCGTCCGCTTTTCGACAGTCATTGCACTGGCTGCCCATTCATTATAGGATCCAATTCAAACTGCTTGTTCTCACCCATAAAGCTCTCCACAGTGTGGCACCCCCTACATCTCCTCCTTCATCTCTGTTTACTGGCCTACCCGCTTGTTACGCTCTGCAAACGACTTTTGACTAACCTCTGCACTAATCCGTACCTCCCACTCCCGGCTCCAAGATTTCTCCCACTCTGCGCCAATCCTCTGGAATGCTCTACCCCAAGAAATTAGGACTATCCACAACGTGCACAGTTTTAGGCGCTCCCTCAAAACACATCTGTTCAGAGCAGCCTATCGTGTTCTCTAATCAAAGTCATTTTATGTGTAAGTGTGTGTGTGTAGCCCATTCACTGTCTGAGAATAACCCTCCATCAAACTCCACCGCAACAGACAGCACTACAAATACTGGCTAGAGGCCAGCGAATGCAGCCTTTATCTATCCCCCACTCCCTCAAGATGGCTGGACC
>VIAB01005663.1:76006-88972 GCA_009801035.1 Oophaga pumilio
CAGTGAGTATGAGCCCTTAGGGTATGTTCACTCAGATTTTTTTCATGCAGTTTTTTTATGCCATAATTGCTTAAAATGTGCTCGCAACAAGGTTTTCATCCTTCTGAACGATGAAACGCGCCTTTAATGCACATTTCTTCAAAGTATTTTTTAATACCTGCTAGAAAAAGCATCACGTAAGTTCTTTGATGTTTTCTGATCGTAAATCTCAGCAAAACTTGTTTTTTGTTATACGGTTTTGGTGATGTTTTTGCAGAGAAACATGTCAAAAATCCCACTTTGTTATACCCATATTAAAATAAAAACACATCAAAACAATACTGAAAAACGAGGCAAAAAGCATTTCAACACAGTCTAAATATGTGTGTACTTACAATGTGTGTCGTTTTGCAGCATTGTTTTGGTTATTGATTTTTCAGTCAGAAAAATCCAAGTAAAAAAACTTTGTGTGAACATATCTTAACAGATTTTCTAATATATAAGGTTGATAAAATGTCTAAGTGAATGTTTCCACGCTCAGTATTTGCTGCGGATTGGACGTTGTGTACAGTCGCAGCGTCCAATCCGCAGCGGTCAGATGTTATGGCATAGTGGAGGGGATTTTATGAAATTCAATGTCCACTATGCGTACAAAGATGCAGGTGGCAGACCTGCATATACGCACATGCGGCGCGTCTTTCTATACCGCAGCGTGTCTCATTATCTTGCGGAGACGCACATTCTCCGCAAGATAAATAGCACCGTTCTATGTATAGGATGTGGTGATTCCACGCAGTTCAATGAGCACATGCGGAATCACCGCGCGTAGAAAAGCCGGCAGCGCTTTGGATGGAGCGGGCATGTGCTGCATCCAAAGAGCTGCCAATACTGAACTTGGAAACATATCCTTAGGGTATGTGCACACAATCAGGAATGGCTTAGTATTTGCTCAGGATTTGACACAGGTGAAATCTGCACCAAATCTGCATCTGAGGTCACTGGCAGGTCACCTGCGTTTTTTATGGGTTTTTACATGCGTTTTGGATGCGTTTTTTCATTGCATGCTTTTTTTTGTCACTTGAAATAAAGCTAATTGAAAGTTGGCTTCTGGGAAGGAAAAAAAAAGTGATTTCCTGTTTGCAGCTGATCGTGAGAACTTGGCTAGTGACCGGAGATAACCTTGTCCCCAGTGGTCACGTGCACGGCGGTTCTCGCGATCAGCTGCTGATCATGAGAACTGCAGTGTAGGTGTACTTCCAGCTAAAACAAAGTACGCCATTATGTAAATTAGTACACATGCGTAGTAAGCTACAGAAAGGAAAAAAGGAAAAATGACCAAAAGATCCAGCAATTTTAAAGGAATATACTTTATTATAAATCTTCCATATTCAAAGAACAGATAAATAGGGAGAGAACAAAAGTGCACATGTGCATCAGACACAATGAAACATCCAAGGATGCATGGAGCAGACGGTCAATATATATATATAGGAATGCATATCCCAGTCAGAGTAATCATAAATAATAATACATATCCAGATCCAATGTCCAGAAGGATTAGTAAAGGCAAAATGAGGTAAAGTATGAAAATGTAGAGACATATATAGTAAATCTTACCAGCCAGTACTAAATTCCAAGGACCGCTGCGCCTGCACCCACCCCAACATGCATTTTGGCTTGGCCTTCGTCAGGGGGCATACCTGGATGACCAATAGTAAGATATAAATACAGTGCGGTGACCAATGACAAGCAAGAAGAGAATGCCGCAAAATTTAAACAGAAAAGTGCTGCAGATGGTGACGCGACCAGAAGTGACATAGGGCCAGCATGCCCCGCAATAAAGAAAACACCAAACTGCCACTACATTTCAGTCCAGAACTAACATACACTAACCGGAAGTCTTCATGTAAAAGGCACAGCTGGAAGTGACGTAGGACCAGCATGCACCACGGTTGATAAACCACCAAACTGCACTATATTTGAGCCCAGAACCGACACATATTGGCCAGAAGTCTTAATATTAGAGGCGCGCCTGCGCCAATATCAATATACCGACCAGATTCTGACGCATGCTCAGTTTAAGCCAACACCCTGAAAGCTGGCGTCCATGTCAATAAGACATGAAGAGCCAACAGACTGTA
This sequence comes from Oophaga pumilio, assembly GCA_009801035.1. Taxonomy (NCBI): domain Eukaryota; kingdom Metazoa; phylum Chordata; class Amphibia; order Anura; family Dendrobatidae; genus Oophaga; species Oophaga pumilio. Next base: position 78,127 of record VIAB01005663.1, read on the forward strand.
GAGAGGGCAAGCCCAGCATGCATACATGGCCAAAAAAAGGAAAAAAGAATAAAAATAAAGAATAGAATTGTAAGAACAAAGAAATAAATACAAAAAAGGAATAATAACAATAAATATATCATAAATGACAGGTATAGATATAATATTTGTATTCATCACAGCATAATGGTAATGCATATATAACATCAACTTAACAAATACAGACAGCACCAAATACATAACACACATGGCGTTATCATAGGTCAAAGAGGCATGGCAGCTGGAGGACCATTAATAAATGGTCGGTAACAAGAGACAAACCATGAATGAAAGATAATTGTACAAATAACACCAGAGACATAACATATATAAAAAGGCATGATGGCATACAATCCGCTTCAAAATAGCTGATGATAGAAGTGTGGGTCACAAAAAGCTGATGATGGTCACCCAGAAAGAAACACACAAATAGAACCTAAAATATAAAAAGCAATTAAAAACAAAGCAATAAAAAGAAAGACAACCATGTGCAATAGATGTTATAATACCGAAAACAGAAAGCCAGGCTATCCTATAGAAAGGGGGCAAAGCTAATGTTCTCATTGAGACCTTTAGGGTGTAGGTTATTGAGAGTCCATATCCAGCAAGACTCAAGCTGGGCCAATTTCTGTGAGATCTTGCTTCCGCGTATACCAGGATTTATGGAATCAATACCTCTAACCCTAAGGAGAGTGGAATCACAATTATGGTGCGACCAAAAATGACGTGGAATTGTCTTGAGAGTAGATGGATCAGTGTGGTCGGTGGCGGCAATGATGCCCAAAACATGCTCCCTTGTCCGTACTTTAAGGGGCCGAGTAGTGAGGCCAACATAGATAAGATCACACGGACAAAGGGCAAAATAGATGACATTACGTGTAGTACATGTTATATATTCTTCCTAATTTTGAAAGTCCTTGACTTATCAAAATTGAAGAAAACATCACATTTATCAATGTTGGGGCAAGCCACACACCGACCACACGGAGCACATCCACATCTCACAGGGGCAAAATCCAAAAAAGTGGGCTTAGGGGTTCCCACTTTTATGGTATTCAAGAAATCGCCTCCAGCTTCCCTGTGGAGATGGACATGCGGCGTGTCTTTCCAGACTGCAGCATGTCAATTTATGTAGTGGAGATGCTCAGTCTCCGCTGCGTAAATTACCCATAGACTTTCATTAGATGCGGTAAAAACCGCATTATCTTTCTAGTTACATGCGTATTAAGTGCGGGAATGCAGATTACTACGCATGTGTACTAATTTATATAATGGTATACCTTGTTTTAGCCAAAAGTTCACGTACACTGCAGTTCTCGCAATCAGCAGGTAATCGCGAGAACTACAGTGCACATGACCGCCGGCGACCGAGTTATCTCTTGTAATCATTTCAAGCTCAGCTGTGTTCTGGATGTCAGGCTGAGTGGTGGCATAATGCCACCTTTCAGCCAAAGGCATCCAGATGTAGCAGAGCTGGAGTTGTCATGGGAGAGTATGTATATCTTCTCGGCGGACAGGTAAGGATATTGTTGCTTTTTTATTTTAATTCTCTTCAAGGAGACAAGGGCGTCGGTGGAATAAGCGATGCAGTAAGTATGGTTTAATTAAGATATATTAAAACAGTCTTTGTCATTATTTCAATTAAAATACTTTATTCTGGCTGTGTCTTTATTTACCATGTATCTATAGGATTAGTAATGGATAGGTGTCATTACTAACCTGTGGGCTTAATGTCACCTGACATTACAAAGGTGACATCAACCCCACAAATATGAACCCCACTTGCTACTGGTACAGGGCTAGTGGGAAGAGTCGGGTAAAGTGCCATAATTGGCGCATCTTTGAATGTGCCAATTGTGGGGCGGCTGCGGGCTGCTATTTTTAGGCATGTGAGGGCCAAAATCCATGGGCCTCGCCAGCCTGAAAATACCAGGCCGCAGCTGTCTGCTTTTTCCTTGGCTGGTTAATAAAAATAGAGGGACACCACGCTATTTTTTTTGGGTGGGGATCCCACTATTCTTGCTAACCATCCAAGGTAAGCAGACTGGTAAGGCCTGGTATTATCGGGCTGGTAAGGTTCATGGATATCAGATCCTTACCAGCCTAAAATACCAGTCCCAGTAGTCTGCCTATCTTTGGCTGGTTAACATATATATGTGGACCCCACGCCGATTTTTTTTTTAATTATTTTTTATTTTTTAAAAAAGGAGGGAACCTCTCTCTGTGCTTTCCTCCACTTCCTGTGTCATGTTACTCTGTCTGTGTCACAAGATCCACCATTATTTAAATTAGTACACATGCGTAGTAAGCTGCGTTCCCGCACTTAATAGGCATGTGACTAGGAAGATAATGCGGTTTTACTGCATCTAATGAAAGTGTATGGGTAATTTACGCTGCGGAGACTGAGCGTCTCTGATACATAAATTGACATGCTGCGGTCTGGAAAGACGCGACACATGTCTGTCTCCGCGGGTGAGCCGGAGGCGGCCGTGCACGCATAGTGCACATGGGAGTTCTTGAATTCCCAGCCAATATGCTGTAACATCTGGACGCTGCGAGTTGCATGCTGCAGATGTACGCAGCGTCCAACCTGCAGTGTTTACTGACCGTGGGAACATACCCCAATATATCTGCAAACAGGAAATCACTTTTTTTTCCTTCCCAGAAGCCAACTTTCAATTACCTTTATTTCAAGTGACCAAAAAACGTATGTAATGAAAAAACGAATCAAAAACGCATGCGGAAAAAATGCATGTAAAAACGCATCAAAAGCACAGGTGACCTGCCAGTGACCTCAGATGCAGATTTGGTGTAGAATAGATTTCACGTGCTTGAATTCCTGAGCCATTCCTGATCGTGTGCACATACCCTTAGAGGCTTGAATCTAGAAAAGTTCACAAGGTGAGTTTTAAAGGGCTTTTGCAGCACATTCTGCACATAAAACCTCATGAAAAAATCCTCTGGCTACAGCTTTTAAACATTTACTGTAAATATGTGTCCTGCCTTCCATTGGCGTCCCATGATGCAATAGTAGAGCCACACACAAAAAAACTCCAAATGTGCACCAAAAACTTTTGCACCAAAAATTTTTTTTGCTTATCTGTAGATTTTTCAGCTTGAAAAATTGACTTAAAAAACTGTGTAAATATACCAAAAATCTGTCCATCTCTACCAAGAGAAGGTGCCTACAGTGGTGCTTGAAACTCTGTGAATCCTTCAGAGTTTTCGAAATTTCTTCATAGATTTGACCTAAAACTACATCAAATTTTCACAAAGGTCCTAAAATTAGACCTAAAGAACCAAATCAAACAAATTAGTCAAAATAAAAAAAAAAGATCCAATATCTCATGTCTGTGAGTGGCAAAAGTATATGAGCCTTTCTTCTCAGTATCTGGCGATACCCCCTTGTGCAGCAATAACTGCATCAAAACTATTCTGGTAATTGTCCTGCACATCGGCTTGGGGGAATTTTATCCTGTTCCTTTCTACAAAACAGCTTCAACTCTGTTATCTTGTTGGTTTTCTCTCAATAACTGCTTCCTTTGGCTCTTTCCACAATATTTCAATAGGATTCAGTTCAGTACATTGACTTGGCCATTCCTTAACCTTAATTGTCTTCTTTAACTGTGTTTTTTGTAGACTGACTTGTGGGCTTTGCTGCATGACCCACGTTCTCATGCAATTCAACTCATGGACAAATGTCCTGACATCTACCTTTAGACTTTGCTGGTAATAATTCAGAATTCATTGTTCTATCAATTATGGAAAGCAGTCCTGGCTCAGATGTAGTCCACAAAAACATTATTCCAATACCCTTATGTCTTGTCCGGGTCAACTTTAGTATTCTGCAGATGGGCAGCAATTTTTTCTTTTGGAGAGCAGTGGATTACTTTCCAAAATAATGGTTATTGTTCTGCCCGTCTTATGTGTATGTGTACATAATCCTTGCAGACAGCATAACCTTGATCCCAACAGTGATTTGATAGACACGTGATGTCTGTTACCAAGTTTATTGCAGGAATCGAATATGGTAAAAAACTGTGGAACAAATAACAGTATTTTACTATGTGCTCACAAACATGTGGCAAGCATACAATATATACACAATATACAGTGGTGAGGGAACACACTATATGCATAACATGTAGTTACATATAACATGCGGTATATCCCATGCTTACTGACCAGTCGGAAAAGCATGGACTACAACTCTCACATTTTCATAACAGCATGATGTAAACATCCCAATATTTATACGGCTGTCAAGTTCATGGTGAATGTGTTTAGGCACCTACCGATTGTGCGGTTACAGATCTGGATGTAAGAGATCACTATTGGATTCTGATGTCAGGAGGTACTCAGGAATGAACTGTCTTAGCTGTATACTGAGCAAAAAAACATGGCTGCTGGGGCTGGCTGATGAGTCATCAAAGCTATGACTCATGAACTACGGTGTGGTAGATATGTCAAAAAACCTCAATATCAACAACCAAAGACATTCTATAAAATGACCACTAGATGGTGCTGTTATACCACATAACAAATCTGAATATTTACACAGGAAATTCTAGTGGAACATCACAGTTATTATTCAGTGTCCTGATGGTGGACTGATGGACATTAATATTAGCTTATGTGGGACAGGCCTATGGTTTTCTAGAGGTAACCTTTTAGTTCCTATGTTTACTCATGGACTATATGCCTTGTTCTTGGAGTGATCTTTCTTGGGATCTTCTTTACCACTTCTGGGGAGGTTAATAATAGTGTTGAATTTCCTACATTTGTAAACAATACGGTCTGACTGTGAATTGGTGGATAATATACAAAGAAAAAGATACAGCAGCACTCTGTAAGTGCTAAGATGTGTGCATACATTGAATGTATGAAATATAAACTGCATTACTGCTATATAAAATATACTTATAAAAATAATCTATTTAGCGCATAAATTGGCCAATTTATGAGAGCACACCAGCCGTGACAGGGCATACCTTACTTTGATAGGACCTTAACCTAATATTTATCAAATATGCCTCTCCTATGCTAAAAACCTACAAATTGAAAGGACCCAGCACTAATAGGTAGGTAGGATAGCACCCACTAATAGTAGGTAGGATCCAGCACTAATTAAAGAAAGCCTAAGGCTGATGGGAAAAAAGGAAGTCACCACCTCCAATAGTATACTTAGGTGGCAAGATTAGAAAGAACAGGTGTATACGATATTCCAGGATCAGGTGAAGCTGATGGTGCTCTCTCTGGACCGTGGCTGAGTGGTTCCACAAACACGTGCGTAACAGTATGTTTGCACAGACATCTTAGGGATAAGAACACATTTGAGGTTGTTTCATTGACTTTTCTCTCTCATTCTTTTGAGGCAGGAGAATCGGCACAAATTGGGGCCTGCAGAGAGTCCAAGGAGGAAATTGAACTTGAAACACCTGCACGTTTCTGTCTATAGTGCAGAAATCGAGTCATATAATGATTCAGTGTTTCAGATACAATAATGAATTTCTTAAAGGTAAAGAGAAAGGAAAAAAATCATTAATATGTAAGGACACTGGTTATAAATGTTTGAAGTTATCTCTCATGCATACTACTGGTTGCTTTTTACAAGTGTCTTTGGTTACCAAATGAGGAGTTATAAATACCTCTGTATTTGTTGACTCAGGTTCCGCCTTAGATCTTATTGACAGTGATTTTGTTATCAAGTGTGGGTTCACACTTTCAACTCTTGGTCACCCTATTCAAGTATCTGCAATTGATAATTTTCCGCTTACCCAAAGTCAGGTTACTTCTAAGATTGAGAATGTGTGCATGAAAATGGGAGTGTTACACATAGAATCTATTTTATTCATGGTGTTTCCTTCCTTGCCAGCTAAAGTTGTATTGGGTATGCTCTGGTTAGTGAAACACAATCCTACTATCAATTGGGAGACTCGTGAGGTTAAGTCTTGTGGGAATTTTTGTTTTTCCAGTTGTATGTATATATATCTCTTGCATCTATGAGATCTCTTCTCCCCGTTACTAAGAATGTTAAGGGTGATCCTTTATCCCGTAGTTTTGTTACGGAGTTGAGGGATGAAAATCCAGTCAAAATTCTTGGTGAAGGGGTGGTGGTAGGTGCTCTGGGGTCTGATCTCAGACAACACATTGTAGAAGCTCAGTGCATGACTCTGTGTTGGCTGGATGTCCGGGTCCCTCTGCCAACTGGATAGCTGTTGTCAGGTTTTTTGGTGGCAGACTGCTTGAAATGATGTTTATGAGCATGTCCTTAAGTGCAGAGTTTGAGCCATGGCTAAAGTCTCTCTCAAGGCCACTGCAGGGTTTCTGTTACCTAACAAGGTTCCATTTCAACCTTGGACTCATTTTTCCATTAATTTTGTCACAGATTTGACTAATTCTGTTGGTAATACTGTAGTACAGGTGATAGTTGACCGTTTCAGCAAGATGGTTCACTTGGTTCCTCTACTAAAATTGCCTACAACTAAGTGTTTAGTGACATTGTTTATCTCTCACTTCGCCAAGTTATATGGTATTCCTAAAAACACTGTTTCCGATAGAGGGGTTCAATTTATGGCTACCTTTCGACATAGCGTTTGCTCCAAATTAGGAATTAAGCTTTCGTTCTCTTCGGGTTATCATCCTGAGACCAATGGTCAGACAGAGAGAATGAACCAAGAATTAGAACAATCTTTGAGATGTTTTGTTTCATCTAATCAAGAGGACTGGGTGGATTTTCTTCCTGTGGCTGAGTTCGCTCTCAATAACCGCACCTCTAAACCTACCAGTACCTCTCCTTTTTTTAATTTGGGGTTTTTTTTATCCAGTTTTTGGAAAATTTTCTGGTTTGTAGTCTGTGACTCCAGAGGAGGAAAGATATTCTCCTTGTTTAATTAATGTCTTGAGAGAAGTTGAAAAAGGTCTTTTGATAACTTGTGATCGGACCAAGAGAACAGTGAACTGCAGATGTAAAAGGGCTCCTGTCTTTAAGTTAGGAGATTTTGTTTGACTACCATCAAAAAATCTTCGTGTTAAAGTTCCATCAAGGAAATTTGTTCCTAAATTTGTTGGTTTATATAAGGTAATTAGCATAATTAATCCTGTGACGGTCAAGCTCCAACTCCCAGAATGCCTTCCATTCCTCTCTTCTTAAAAAGTTGGAGGGAATTCTGGGTGCTCAGGACATCACTGAGGTTGACTTGGAGGAGGACAATGAGTACGAGGTGGAACAAGTTTTGAGTTCCAGACGTGTCAGACGCAATATCTCGTTAAATGAAAGGGTTTTGATCTGGAAGATAATTCTTGGGTTGATGTGGAAGATTTGCATGTGGATCGCATAGTGAGGGAGTTCTGCAACCGGTTGTGGGTCTCAGTGGGTCCTGTGGACCCTAGTAGAAAGGGGGTACTGTCATGTGTCTGGGTTTGAACCCTTCAACCTGTGCTTTGCGGTTGGCTTTTCTGTCCACCAAGCCACAGCAGATACACCTTTTCTCCTGGTGTTTCGATTCTGTTATGTTTACATACTATTGCCACTCAAAAATAGATGATTTTGGTTCATTTTTCTAAATTAAAAAATATTGAAGTCTAATATTTTTGACTCATTTAATTTCATTCAGATTATCTACTTTTAGGACTTATGTGAAAATCTTATGTAATTTTAGGTCTTTTTTTGCAAAAAATACAGAAAATTCTGAAGGGTTACGAATCCTTCAAGCACCAATATATAATGAAAAAGACCACATAAAAAATGATGTAAAATAATTAAATTGCACTGACAGGGGCAGCTGCACTGCAAATTATCAGAAACTATAATGATATGTGTTTCATAATCATTTTCGTTTGCATTTTCAAAGCAGAAAAAGATCACGGAATTTCAATAAGGCCAGAAACCAGAGTAAAAATTATGAAAATAGGTGAAAAATACAGATGATGTACATCACTAAAGGGTTAATTTGATTATATGGTAATAGGTTGATGTGCCTTCAAACATTTTCAAAGATGTCATTGAATAAAGCACAATGAGGTTATTAGTGAGAATCCATGGCTTGACGTCTCAACAGTCATTATAATGTAGGAACCTTGACACTGTGACTTGCACCGCTATCCTATGGATATATGTTGAGATTTCTGTAGCTCTCAGCAAAGCTGATTGCTTTCCCTTGAAAAATCAATGGATCGTTACTGTTTCTCCCAATAAAATCTCAGAATTAGGAGTCAAACGCACAAGCACTTTTATGGCTCTATATAAGCTTTAAAGAGAAGCTGACAGTAGATTCACGCTGCCTGAACAAAGGACATCATGAATCACACTGTCTGCATTATTGCATCCATGAATGTTTACTATGAAACACTGCAGCGTTTCAGAGAAAACATAAGCTTTTCAGGGAATATGCCTCTCAAATTGCTAGCCCAAGGCAGGTTCCTGGCACCTTCCTCAGTCTAGATTTATAGGTGTCTAGATTTACACATACACTAAGGAGAGGCCTGTGAGTCTGAGGGAGCAGGGCAGAGACCTACCTCTTGGATTAGTACTTATCTGATACACATAGTGCCTGCCTTTATACTATGTTAGCTCTGAAACGCTACAGCATACATAGCTGGATACATGCTGCTTTTGGTTCGGGTTGAGCATGAATCTCTTGTTGGGTTCCCTTTGAAAACACCTGTCAAGAAAGTGGTGTAATATACATTATTAAAATCCCTAAGATCCTCTGCTGCTCTTTTCCTTTTTTCGCTGTCACTCCATTGTGTCACATTTGTTACATTTGGCGCATTATATGTATTTTTCGGTTTGTAACCTAACTGGACATTTCTCCAGAGTCTTTTCTGGGGGCGAATGCTTTCCCCCTCCGAGACGCTGACACTCACTGCTAGACAGTGACTGAGACTGCTAGAAAACTGAGATCCTGCAAGATCAGCCTGCTCTAGCGAGACTGCTGTAATGAGACAACCTGGTGCGGACATACACCAGGTACACTGGAGGCAGTCAGCGGTGGGAGAAGATCGTCTTTGGATCTTGCCCAACTGTGACAGGACCGGCTTAGTGATGATCAGGCCTATTTTGTGCATGTCAGCCCCCTGGCATCAAGCATTTCACACCTTATTACCCCATGTACCTGTATAACAATTAATTGGCCTGGAGAGTGAACAGCTTAGCCCATCAAATATTGCTGGTATTATGTCAGAGCACCACATCCACCTGGCCAATGAGCAGCAGTGACTGCATCTTTGCTGGCATTAAGTCAGTTTCTCTTGAAAATGAGTAATAGTGGCCGCACACCATTCCTGGTATCAACCTCTATTGTCAATATATTAATTTTTGTTTTTGCTCCAGTGTGCCTTCATTGACAATAATGCTAGAAATGATGATGGTACACTATTTTTTTTAACTTTAGACTGATAATTTGGTTTTTGTGGAGATGGAAGCAGTAGACATTCCACCACCAACCAATGCAGTCCTTTAAAAAAATCGTGGTCCTTCTGACAATTGCCTGTCCCCTTATATTTTTTTGATTATTTATTTCAGCTGGTATAGTTGAAAGTTGGCCTACAGTCCAAGTACAGCACTTCAGATAAACCTAAGTAAAAATTGTTTCCTTGACTATCATCGGAAGGAAGCTGTGACAGAAGAGTATAGGTGGAACCTCTTGACAGCTCTAGACTGGGCAATTCTTTATGGTAATTTTATGATAATCGTGTCCCTATGCATAACCCAATACAATAAATATGTTGCAGAGAAACTGACAATGTCAATCCATTTACAGATGATAATAACTGTGATACTGACCATAATTATTTCAAACAATTATGAACAAGAGGACATGTACATGTTTCAATACATGTAATCTGAGAAATTTGGCCCTTACCTGATAAGGATTTGAATAGGCAATATTTATGGAGAGCGCAATTGTTATTCTTGCTAATAACCAATGAGTTCACATATGTTTTTTACTCTTTATGTTAACATGACTTTAATGTAAGAACAAAGTTTTGGCGACAGTTTAGTTACATCATCACATTTAGCATAATAAGAATTTAACGTGCCTAGGTCAGAGGCATTATCTGCACATGCAAAGTCTACATTACTGTTTTCAGCTTTCATGTAGGGTCCCATCCCTCCCAATCTAAGAATTCAAACATTCAAAAGTTTAACACTTTCTATTTAGTTTACAGAAGACTTTGTATTTGGCCCTGGCAAGTCACAGTCACTATTTTCTAGTTGCTGGACGTAATCCTCATTGTGAGATGAGTAAAGAACACTAGCGCCCAAAAGATGGATAGGACTTGCTGAATACTGCTGATAGTTGGATAGTTGTGTTCAAAAATCTTTGAACAAAACATTGTAAAGACTTACAAAGTGTTATTTCAGAAGCTAGGGGGTGGGTGCTGTCCGTCACTTCAATAAAACGGTCTACCCATGTTCTTTATTTCATGTTTTTAGTCGCTTATATAGCTGCATTAACTTCCACAGCGCTTTACAGATATTATGGTCACTGTCCCCATTGGGGCTCACATTTTAAATTCTCTATCAGTATGTCTTTGGAATGTGGGAGGAAACCCACACAAACACAGCGAGAACATGCAAACTCTTTGCAAATGTTGCTACTCAATTATAGGGTTGCATTAACTTCCACAGCGCTTTACAGATATTATGGGCACTGTCCCCATTGGGATTCACATTCTAAATTCCCTAACAGTTTGTCTTTGGAATGTGGAAGGAACCAGAATACCTAGAAGAAACTCACACAAACATGGAGAGAACACACAAACCCAGGACCCCAGTTCTGTAAGATACAGTGTTAGGCTATGTGCACACATTCTGAATTTC
>VIAB01005664.1:32725-43600 GCA_009801035.1 Oophaga pumilio
AATTTAAAGGGGTCTGAATACTTTCTGAACCCACTGTATATTGGCATGATAATCTAATGTCATTGTTTATTTTCGTATGTGATTACAGTATGTGTTTTTTTGGTGATTTGTTTTACATATCTTTTCGTACAATAAAAATGATCTGATTAAAAAACAAAAAAAGGTAGCAGACGTAATAAAAAAAATATGAACACTTCTCAACATTTAAATTACAACACTAAGGGGGGAAAGTTGTTGAATTTTGGAAATCTTTGGATTTATAGACATGTCACTGAAATGCAATTGATGAAAAAATGGAAACAACATTTTTTAAAACATCTTGATTGATTCAGTATCAAGTATGAGTGTCACACGCAGAACTGCACACAGTTTAAACCAGGGGTGGGGAACCTCAGGCCCCCGGGCCATTTACGGCCCTCAAGGACCTTTTATCCGGCCCCTGGGCAGATTCTCGGGGACCGCAGTGCTTTGGCAGGGAGCTGTGTTTCGATTGCCACCAGCTCATTAATTTCTTCTTGCTCTGTGAGCACACACATGCAGTGCTCACTATTGAACACTGAAGGGCATGCAATGAAAGATTACGTCCTGACACCAGTGCCAGAGTCAGGATGTACTTTGTGAGCGGAGTTTGTATGGCCCCGAAGGATGGTATAAATATCCAAATCGCCCTTGGCAGAAAAAAGATTCCCCACGCCTGGTTTAAACCCTTGGATGCAATCAATGAGGTTATTAATGGTTGTGTGAGGAATGTTCTGCCTTGTTGAATGTTCTTAGTCATGGAAATCATCAATAGCTGCTACTGACAGCTACCTTTTTAATTAACGACCAATGACGTCCCAGATGTGCTCAATGGGAGACAAGTCCGGGGACGCTGCAGGCTATGATAGCATGTTTAGACCACGCAAGTTGCTCAGAGCAGCACAAAAAACAGTAGGCCTGATTTGTAGTGTTGAAAAATGGCTTCTGGGAAACTTTGGAGACATGGCTATACCACTGGTTCCATGACCAAATCAATATAACACCAAGCTGTTCCTGTACCTGAAAATGAAGACTAGAGGGATCCAGTTACCGTAAATTATGCCCATCCCCCCACACCATAATTCTGGGAGTAGAAACCGTTATGTCGTTCCTGCGTGAAGCACTCTTTATGATGTTGTCCACTTGGTCTCCAGACTGTTCTCCGACTATCATGGCACTTAAGACAAAAGTGGGACTCCTTACTGAAGAGGATATCTATACCATCCTCTATTCACTTCTTGCTCCGCACCATGATAGTCTTTGAGAGTGGTGGCGTGAGGTCAGTGGACAGCTGTAGCTGGATGTCTGGATCATAGCCCAGTGTCATGTAAACACCTTATAATTAATGTTGTCAGTGTTTGATGTCTTAAGCTTGGTATGTGATGTCTAGTTTCACTTGCAGTTTAGAATGAATCAGTTGTGGAACCAGTGGTTCGTCCATTACTCCTTTTTTCTTATTGATGAATGTACCAGAGAAGATAATTTTATATTTTAGTACTATTCCCACAAGACTTTACCACTTTTTTTTCATCTTTGTTGTTCATCTAATCAAGTGTTTTCTCTGCGTTTCCTTTTAGACTTTAGTACCAGATGTGGGGATAAGCAATGAGCAAACATTTAAAAGACTCTTGCTTGAAAAGGATGCTTCAAATGAAGGTTTGCAAAATTCTACTTTTTCATAAGTAGCTGGAGATGTGTAGAATTTAATGAGAAGATTAAGATTGCTATAAACATTTGTATATTTTCATCAGTTTAATTAAGTATTATTATTTTTTTTTTAATGAAATGCTTAACACTAACACCAAATAATGTATGCCAGGTCAATATATTCATATAGGATGGGGGATAATAGAAAGAAGCAGGCATCTTATCCCTATGAACCCAGGAAGTGGAAGCCTGTAACATTAACGGAGTTAACCCCTTATGTTAAATCACCTGCATGTACACCCCGTGCCTGCTCAGGAGTTGTGCCCATGCCATCTGCAGAGGGGGATGGATTTAATGTGCAGCTGGGCTTCTGCTGGGATCTGAACTGGCTCTAGCCCAAGCACTTTAACCCCTCAGATCCTGTTGTCAATATTGACAGCAGCATCTGAGGAATTTAATAAAGGGAGAGTGTTTCCTCCGTCAGGTCATCACCTACACAGCGCGATTGCATGGTGCCGATGTGTTCTTATGTTAACTGAAGATTTAATAATGGCTTCCAGATTTTCAATAAACCTAAGCCTTTTTCTTGCCATAGGTTTAACACTATAGATACATTTATCATGAACAAGCTTTCCTAGGAGTGCCCAATTCCCGATAATCGTCCAAGCGGAAACATGCTTCCCATCACACGCCGAACAAGCATAACACTCCGGCGAAATTATTTTTAAACTTGCTTAAAAGTCATCGCTTTGACGGCACAACGTTCTATGTAAACAGAACGTGCTGCCAAGAACAGTAGAATATATGTGGAGATAGATATATCAACGCTTGTTCTTTGCACTCAGCGTGTCTAAACAAATAATTAAATGGCCGACAATCTGTACACGACGTGACACGACCCAACAGGTGGTCGGTCAGCAGACGGCGCAACACACACACACAACGGGATGGTATTGTGGAGAGAAAGGCCCTACTGATAGGAAAATGCGGGATGGTCACCACCTCAGCCTGTCCCTGCACTCCCCTAACGCCCTAAGTGGGTCCCCCTCCCCCCCACACCGCCGTCAGGAACCTAGTCCCTCGTCACCTATTACTGCTCTGGCTAGTGCACTGGCCGGCAAGGGGCGCTAGCCTCACCACTGCAAATAATACCACACAGGGGACAGTGACAAACACCAAAGGGACAAGGAGAAAACACAGCACTTAGCTTCCAGACTCCGCTGCCAAGCTCCACACCACAGATAGCACAGCAACAGGACTCCAAACACCAGAAGTGGCTGACACCAGAGAGCTGCTCCTGCAAAGGCTTATCTCCATAGAGAAACTCTATCACCAACAGTCAGCTGATGTATCAGGTGACCAATTAAAGGATGATGGGAATGGTCACCACCCACATCAGCTGACCCAGCAGTACTGCAGTTACACCAGATTGCCAGCGGGCAAAAACTTACATTAACCCCCAATGGTCCGAAAGGAAAAAAGCTACATTTAAACAGAGTGGAACCAAAGCTGCCACAAATCCAAAAATGTATCATGACACAAAGTTCAACTAATGGGACTAATAAATGGCGAATTCTGATCTCATTCTTACTTGCTTCTTCAAGTCAGCTATATACGCGCTATGCAATACCAGTCCCAAACTACTATGTCATGTTCCATGTCCTTTTTTCCTTAGGTGTTTATAATATGTTTCTTTTGACAAATGGAGGACTTCACTGTATCATGTACTTCCATATTGCCAGGATTAATGATGGTATGTACTTGTGCATTTTTTTTGCATTGCATCTGAAAGTTTACCACAATTTAGAACAAATTGATGAATAACAGTTTGAATCAACCTTCAAAAATGCATTTATAAGACGTTGTGTATGTGACGGATTGGAAGAGTTAGTTCATATTAATGAGACTTATAACATAAATGAATGTCTGTAAAAATGAATAAGGAACGATCATCTGTCTGTCCTTATGTAAGAAAGTACTGGGCAGCTGCAGACAGATGATGGATACTATTTTAAGATTCATAGAAAATGTAGAGAGAAAAAACTTTGTGGACAGATCCTAAGTGTTAAATAATATAAAACCTATTTAAATTGTCTGACTATTCTGTAATTCTTTGCTCAATCTGTATTTTCAGCTATTGAGAGTATGGATATCGGTGCAGCAAAAGAGGTAAATACTTGTCATTTCTTTCACATTATGTTTCAACATATACCGTATATACTCGCGTATAAGCCGAGATTTTCAGCCCATTTTTTAAGGTTGAAAGTCCCCCTCTCGGCTTATACGCGAGACATATACCGGCGGGGGAGGGTGAGCGCGGGTGTCAGATCATACTTACCCCCTCCTCTGGCGCTTCTCTGCAGCCCCCCTGCTTCTCCCACGATCTCAGGCTCCTTCCTGCAGCGGTCACGTGGTACTGCTCATTAAAGTCATGAATATACACATATTCATGACTTTAATGAGCGGTACCATGTGACCGCTGTAGGAACGAATAGCTGCCGGAGACCGTGAAAAGCAGGGGGGCTGCAGAGACGCGCCAGGAGGGGGGTGAGTATATGCGATATTCACCTGTCTCCGGTCCACTGTTGCGCGCCGCTCTGACCTCCTCGTCCTCTGGCTGTGATGATCAGGCAGAGGGCGCGATGACGTAGTTAGTGCGCGCTGCGCCCTCTGCTTGAGCATTCTCTGCCGGAAGACAGCGGCGCGCAGCAGTGGACCAAGGACAGGTGAATATCTCAGGTGCCGGGGTCCTGAGCCAGCGTTGACACCAGGACCTGTCCCCCATAGCACGCCGGTGTCTCTGCCTGCTCAGGACACCGGCACCTGGCCCCCAGCGACGAGAGGTGAGTATGTCATTTTTTTTTTTTTTTGCAGCGTCATTTTATGGGGGCATAATCTGTGGGAAATCATATGGGGGCACAATCTATTGAGCATCATATGGGGGCACAATCTATTGAGCATCATATGAGGACATAATCTATGGGGCATCATTTGGGGGCACAATCTATTAAGCATCATATGGGGGCATAATCTATGGAGCATCGTATGGGGATATAATATTTGGGGCATCATATGGGGGCATAATCTATGGAGCATCATATGAGGGCATAATCTATGGAGCATCATATGGGGACATAATCCATGGGGCATCATATGGGGACATAATATATGGGGCATCATATGGGGGCATAATCTATGGAGCATCATATGGAGGCATAATCTATGGAGCATTTTATGGGGACATAATCTATGGAGCATCTTAGGGGGGCATAATCTATGGAGCATCTTATGAGGGCATAATCTATGGAACATCTTATGGGGGCATAATCTATGGAGCATTTTATGGGGCATAAAATATATGGAGCATTTTATGGGGCCATAACCTTTATGGAGCAGCATATGGGGCATATTACTCTATGGAGCATCTTATGGGGCCATTATTAACCTTTGTGCAGCATTATATGGGGCGTATTTTGTATGGAGCATCTTATGGGACCCATCATTAACTGTATGGAGAATTATATGGGGCTCCTGATTCAATATGGATATTCAAAAACATTTAACCTACTGATGTCTCAATTAATTTTACTTTTATTGGTATCTATTTTTTTTGTAATTTACCAGTAGCTGCTGCATTTTCCACCCTAGACTTATAAGCGAGTCAATACGTTTTCCCAGTTTTTTTGGCAAAATTAGGGGGGGGTCGGCTTATACACGAGTCAGCTTATTCATGAGTATATACGGTATGTATTTCTGAGGAACCTTATAATTTTATTTTGCAGCTTGAAGGGAAAATCAAGACCTGCTTTATTTCAACAGAAAAATATCACACAGATGGTTGTTTGAGTTTGTTCATTGGTGATCTGACGAGTGACATTCATCTACTTATAGGGGTAAGATTAAGCAAATTTACAGAAACAAAAAATCACAGGTGTTGAAAGATTATCATTAAAACAACCAACAATTAAAAATATACTCTGGGCAAAACACAAAATATGAGGCTAAAGTGAGTCAGTCAGCACAAAATGACTGGTCAAACCAAGCATAGGTTCTCGGTGTCACTAAACAATACAGTGCACCTTCCCACTTATTTATTTTTTCATCTATCTTTACCCTCTCCTAGCTTCTATAAAGCTAAAGCTCTCATTCAAGGAAGAGAAGAGCAAAGATAGATGCAAAACTAATAGATGTGAAGGTGTATTGTACTGTTTGGCCACACCAAGGGTTCACTGAGCGCCTGAGCTTGGTTTGGACAGTCATTTTGTGCTAGTACTCATGACTGCTCTATATGTCTCTATAGTCAGTCCTCTAGGGGTGATGAAGCATAGCTATATTCTGCCAGTGCATCCTGCTCCTACAAAAGCACTATGGTACAGCAAAAGGAAGTGAATGGAAACAGTCTTATTACATTTTAGTACTTCTACAATGGTTTCCTACTTCTGTATAAAATCTAAGCAGCATTTCTTTACTTATTATGGCAGTCAATTGGCATAATAGGAATGTGTGTTACTGATCTATAGTAAAATTTCATTAGTGCGGTGAAAAAAAAATTAGTCTAAACAGTTAGCACTTGCTTTATAAAAATCTGTAGTAGCTATTCTTCATATATCCCAACTGTAAGGGGGTGGTGCTGTTATGGACAGTAAGAAACACGCTGCAACTTTAAGAGACAGCACCTCCTTGTCTGGTGTGATGGAATGATCTGCTCCCCATGTAAAGGACTGTGTTAATGAACTGCCCGAGGCTGAGGAGGGGAGCAGTTGAGCGTGTGAGTTGGAAAAAACTGCTGCTGAGAGCTGCTGTGCATGAGCTGTGTAAAAAGGTCGCACAGCCTGAGACTTAGTGGACTTGTGAGATTGAACAGACTCTTCGGTTGTAGCAAAGGTGGCTGTCCTGTGCTATTCTGAGAAGCCACGAACAGACTGAGAAAGGGATTTACAGTTTTCAAGAGCACCTCCAGGATCCAGAAGCAAAGAGAAGACCACGTTTAACGGACGTGCGCACCACCGTTCAAGACTGTTGGGGGGCCCCGGGACTGGACCTGAGTCCCCAACAACACCGTGAGTTTGTTCCCGTTTGTGCACATGTCAGGGCATAGTGTAGGCTTCAGCAGACAGAACAAGGCAGCCGTGTGGCCTGTTTAGTAGAGGCCAGGGAGGTTATACGTAGAGTAGCCTCATGCTTTGTTTATTGTTTAGTTTTGCCTGTGTGATATATATTGATACTGTAATAGTTGGAGCACCTTGCTATTTGACAGCCCAGCTAAAGAATACAAACTCTTGTAAATATATTTTGCATTGCATACCCCTGTTTGCACCTTCCTTATCCACTTCATTCCTTGCCTTCCAATAAATTTACCCTTTGTTGTTTGCACCTCATCTTGTGTACCGTAGTCTCCCTGCACCGTGCTGGTTCCCCGGCCATCGCTTCAAGTGGCGCTGCGAGCAGGGTACTGTCACCAAGATGGAGGCATCAGACAGCAATGGCGGAAATGCTAATGTTAATGGGGATGCTGTGGACATTGGTGGAACCCCTGCAAGGACACTCCCTATGGGCACCATATTTAGTGTGCTACCAAAGTTTGACGGCAATAATATGCCACTGTCCGACTGGGTGTCCCGACTGCAAAACACCCTGAAGATTTATAACATCAGCCCAGACCTTGAAGTGCACATCGCTTTAACTGCCCTAGAGGGAGAAGCCCTTAGAAACGTCTGCCTACAATCAGAACTCATCCCGTAGTACCCTGAAGGAGTTAGTGAAGTTGCTGGAAGAGATCTACGGCGAGACTGTTAGCGTGGGACACCTCCGCGCCAAATTTTTCTCGAAGCTGCAGCGGGAAGAAGGAATTTCTCTATGCGACATCACTGCAAGAAGTGTTAGCGGAGGTGCAGAGAAAGGAGTCGGATGGACTTGGCGGCATGGGCTCTAAAGACCGGATACTCAGGGACCAATTCATTCTGGGACTGCACAGCACATCCTTGAGGTGAGCACTGTCAGAACGGGTCCGGGCAGATCCGGCTCTTACATTTCGTCAAATCCTGGCAGAAACAATGGCACCAAGCAAGGAAGAAAGCAACGCGTCTGGGGTGATGCGCGTCCAGGGCGCCAATACCAGAGAGGACCCAAACCATAAGGAGGTGCTGGTCCAGGTGGTGCAAGACTCGCAGCGGTCCCTTGTCAACGTTCCTAGAGAAACTGACCCAGATGGAGCAAAGAATGGGAGATCTGTCCGCTGAATGTCCCTACTCGGCCGTGCTGGCCCCCTGTCAGCCCTGCCCGTCGCCTGCTGTGAGAGAACTACAAGAGGCACGACAACAGGCTCGAGGTGTCCCCCGGCGAGGAGGAGGCATCCAATGCTGGGAATGTGGAGGACGGGGGCACCTTGCCAGAGACTGTCGGAATTACGCTCAAGTCCAGCGGAAGCCACCGTTAAACTACCAACCCCCGCAGTGGTGCGGCACTCTGCGGGGGAGGCGAGGAGAGAGGCCGCTCCCTATCATAACGAACACTTGATTGCTGGGTGTCCCATCCTGCGTGCTGAATTCGAGAGTGTTCGAGTGGACTGCTTGATAGATACCGGGTCACAAGTGACGATGATGCCCGAAACGTATTTCAAGCAGTATTTCCACACACTGGCCAAGCCAGAAAAAGAGACATTGATCCGGTTGTTTGCTGCCAACCAACAACCGATCCCGGTCACAGGGGTCGTGTGGATAAATATTCGAATTTGTGGGCAAGAAGTGGGGAGAAAAGGGATCCTGCTAGTCCCTGAGCCCATCAAAGAAGATGTGCCTGTAGTACTGGGAATGAATATCCTACGTGAACTTGATCAGATTATGTTTACCAAACGGGGACCTGGTTATTGGAAGAAGGCTACTACACATAAGCCTACTCAAGAAACCCTTCAGCGATTGATCCGCATCTGTGGGATGCGAAAGAGTGTGCCATCTTCTTAGACGGTAGGGGTCATCGCTCCTGGGAAAGAGCCGGTAATCCTGCCTCCTGAGCGAGAAAGTATATTACACCTTCCAGTGAGGACTCATCTCAATCTTGACGGGTTGGAAGTGATTGTTCAGCCTGTGGTAGGCGTAGGAGTGGACCAAGAAGTCATGATGGCTCGCACGATAGCTGTGATCCAGCGAGGACACGTCCCCATAAGAGCTTTGAATGTGGGCCCCGGGGAGGTCACCTTGTCACAAAGGATAGATCTGTCCCTGGTATACCTACATAAGGGTGAAGTGGTGAGTCAGAAGGAGATGTCTTTATCACCAATAGAAGGTGCAGCGTGGACCCTAGCAGTTGCTGAAGGGGCCGAAGAGACGCCATCCCTGGAGTGGAGTGGACGGGTCAACCTTGATGAAATGGAAGTGGATGTGAAGGCTCTTGGCCCTGAGCGTGTGCAAGTGATAGAAGCTATGCTGTGGGAAAATCAGGCCGCATTCGCCCGTCACGCCGAAGATTTCGGCTGTACTGAAGCCATTACGCACGAGATACCGACCAGGGAAGCTCGTCCAATTCGAAAACGATACCGGCAGATCCCGCCCAAGATGTACCAAGAGTTGAAGACATTACTGAGACAGATGCTGGATTCAAGAGTAGTCAGCCCTTGGACGGGAGCCCCTGTGGTGCTCATCAAGAAAAAGGATGGGACCATCCGGTTCTGTATAGATTACAGGAAGCTCAATGCCTGCACTGTTCAAGACTCGTATCCGTTACCCCACATCGAGGAATCCTTGACAGCGTTGGAGAAAGCCAAGTACTACTCCACCTTGGACCTAGCAAATGGATACTGGCAAGTAGCCGTGGCAGAGAAAGACAAAGCAAAAACCGCCTTCATCCTCCCTATGGGATTGTTTGAGTTTAACCGGATGCCCTTCGGGCTCTCCAATGCTCCAGGAACGTTTCAATGGCTGATGGAAAAGTGTTTGGGAGACTTAAATTTTGAAGCTACCCTGATCTATCTGGATGACATCATTGTGTTTTCTGCCTTGTTCGAAGAACACCTTGCCCGGCTTGGACAGGTACTTGGAAGACTGCAGGCTCATAACCTGAAGGTGAAGCCAAAGAAGTGACACCTCTTCAAGAGGGAGATTGAGTACCTGGGACACATAGTGTCACAAGATGGACTTTTACCCTCACCAGAAAAAGTGGCTGCTATCCAGAAGTGGCCAGTCCCTCGAACAGTGAGAGAACTCCAGGCCTTTCTTGGGCTCGTCGGGTACTACTGCCGGTTTGTCAAAGACTTCGTGAGAATGGCGGGTCCTCTGAATGAGCTGCTGAGGGGGATCGCCGTAGTGCTGAAGAACCAGTTCATCCCTTGGGCCCAGAGACAGGATGAGGCCTTCCAGGCCATAAAGAATGCCCTTACTTCAGCCCCGATTTTGGCCTACGCAGATTTCGATCAACCATTCCTGTTATACACAGACACTAGCCTCCATGGACTCGGTGCAGTACTTTCTCAGATACAGGATGGACATGAGAGTCATCGGGTAAGCCAGGCGGTCCCTGCGGGACAGCGAAATAAACCCCCACAATTACAGCTCCTTCCGGTTAGAGCTCCTTTCCCTAGTGTGGGCCATGACAGAGAAGTTTGCAGGCTTCCTGACAGGGACCAAGATTCAAGTTCGAACAGACAATAATCCCCTGGCCCACCTCGAGAATGCTAAATTGGGGGCCTTAGAACAACGGTGGGTGGCTCTCCTAGCCAAGTTTGACTTTACCATCCGTTATCGCTCTGCTACCGTAAACGCAAATGCTGACGGGCTGTCAAGAGTGGCTGTGGAGACTCCAGTGGGGGATCTCGATGAACAACTTGAAGAGGGAGAAACCCCAGACTTTTGTAAATTTAAGCCCCCAGTGGTTGCGGCCCAGTCAAGTAGGGAGGCCTGCGCATTACCCCGGTCCCTGGGGAGAACCAATGAAGTATGGGGATATGTTCAGGATGAAGATGAAGGGCTCAGACAGATGAAATGGTGGATAACTCAGAAGCTGAAGCCTGGCAAACAAGAAAGAGATGATCTGGACGCTGAGATGAAGAGTGTCTTACACCAGTGGGACAGACTGGACGTGCGAGAATCAGTGTTATATCGTAAGAGACAACAGCCAAAAGATATGGAAGCAAGGTGGCAGATAGTCATCCCAGGAAGAATGGCTCAAGAAGCCATGGGGACTTTAACAGAGCCATGATCTCAAAGGCTCTTGCAAAGT
>VIAB01005664.1:67418-88078 GCA_009801035.1 Oophaga pumilio
ATTAATAGGGGTGCCCAAACTTTTTCATATAACTGTATATTGGAGAAACATTTTAGATTTTGGTCGACTTTTTCCATTGTAATGTTTTCCAGGAGGTGATAGGTCCCTTTTATTGATTTTACTTTTTCTTTAGCTCACCACAAGGGTGATAAAATTGAATAGTTATTTTTAACAATGGCCAAGTAGAAAATGTGTGTTTTATCTAAATAAATTCTCATTTTCTTCAGCTTGTATATAAAGTAAAGCTGAATATTGTACTGGAGAAATTGGCATCAGCATCTGTCGGCAGCTATGGCCAAGGCCTCTGGCAGGAACTTGTGGATGAGGCTAAAGTCAATCTGCATAAAATTAAGGTATGTAAACTATACTGTAATTTTACAGTTTTCCATCTAATGTGCACCTATGAATTGTTTTTAGTTTCATCATGTTTTTTTCTTATATGTTCTTCATATTTTTTTTTTGCTCAGGATGACAATTTTGTAATCCAGTACTGTGTCAATGCCCCATGGCCTTCCTATGAAACCGCATTTGATATGCTACATTATGCAAAGGCCAGAGTAAGTTGATTTACTGTACATTTTCTTTTTCAGATGTTAAACTGTAAAATGGGTGGATATTTTCTACAATTGATTATTAAAGTATGCCTCCAATTAACTGTTAAGTTAACCCCTTAGAGACTTAGCCAATTTTGAGGTAGTAACTTTGGAACGCTTCAACGTATCCCCGTTTCTGAGATTGTTTGTTTTTTCGTGACATATTGTACTTCATGATGTTGGTAAAATTTCTTCATTTTGACTTGCGTTTATTTATTAAAAAAGGGGAAATTTGGCAAAAATGTAGAAAACTTTGCAATTTTAATACTTTTAATTTCTGTGCCCTTAAATCAGAGAGTTATGTCACACAAAATAGTTAATTAACATTTCCCACTTGTCAGCTTTACATCAATACAATTTTGGAAACATTTTTTATTGGTTAGGAAGTTAGAAGGTTTTTGTAAAGTCACATCACATTTGAAGTGACTTTTGGGGGCTTACATGACAGCAAATAACCAAAAGTGACACCATAAAACTGCACCCCTCAAGGTGCTCAAAACTACATTCAAGAAGTTTATTAACCTTTCCGGTGCTTCACAGGCACTAAAGCAATCTGGAAGGAAAAAGATGAACATTTAACTTTTTTTTCACAAAAATTTTACTTTAGCTCCAAATTTGTTTTTTTCACACAGGTAACAGGAGAAAATGCACTCTAAAATTTGTTGTGCAGTTTCTCCTAGGTATGCAGGTACCCCGTATGTGGGGGAAATCCACTGTTTGGGCGTACGGCAGGGCTCAGAAGGGAAGTAGCGCCATTTGACTTTTTGAATGTAAAATTTGCTGGAATAATTAGTAGGCGCCATGTTGCGTTTGGAGAGTCCCTGATGTGCCTAAACAATGGAAACCCCCACAAGTAACCCCATTTCGGAAACTAAGGAATGTATCTAGATGTGTTGTGAGCACCTTGAACCACCAGGTGCTTCACATTTTAATCACAAAACTTTACATTTCGCTCCATTTTTGTTTTTCACAAGGGTAACAGGAGAAAATGGACCCCAAAATTTGTTGTGCAGTTTCTTCTGAGTATGCCGATACCCCATATGTGGAGGAAAACTACTGTTTGGGTGCACGGCAGGGCTCGGAAAGGAAGGAGTGATGATTTGGAACGCGGACTTTCATGAAAATGGCTGCAGGCGTCATGTTGTGTTTGTAGAGCCCCTGATGTGCTTAAACAATTTAAAAAAAACACAAGTTACCCTATTTTGGAAACTACACCCCTCATAGATTTTATCCAGGGGTATAATGAAAATTTTGAAACTACTGATACTACAGAGAATTTGACAACAGTGGCTCGTCATATTGAACATTTTAATTTTTTTTTTTTTTAGCGAAAATGTTGTTTTCGCCCCAAATTTGTAATTTTCACAATGGATCATAGGAGAAAACAGACCCATAATTTCTTGTGCAATTTGTCCCGAACGTGATTATACCCTATATGTGATCAAAAAGTTCTGTATAGGCACATGGCAGGGCTAGGAAAGGAAGGAGCTCTATTTTCCCTTCACCCATGACAGCACACCTGAGAGGGATCCGCCCAGCCAGGAGAGGAAACCTACTGAAATAAATGGGCGGTACCTCTCCCCCGCTTCAGTTTGGTTTCCAGTCCTGACGGGAACCCTTGTGCTGAGACCTGAGCAAGTTGAAGGTTTTGTTATCTACTCACCCATTCCTGTCCCGGCGCTGGAAGAACAGGCAGAGCGCCTGTATACTGGCCTTCAGTTACGGGCCAGACGGCTCTTCTGCATCCGCCACTCTCCCTCCTCTGCTTTCTGGCTGCAGCTCTGTAGTGAGCCCGTCTTCCGGGGGTGACGTCACACTGGGAATGGGCGTGCCCGCATGACGTCAGTGGGGGTGCCCCGTGGCCAAAATAGTAGGGCCCAGGGAGAAAAAGCCGACTGACGCGTGGATACTGGGCGCGTCCTGGCAGGGCTGGTGGAGGGGCATCGTTGGGGCACCGGAGGAGGCTGATAGCGCAGTGGGAGGGATGGCCACAGAAGAAGCGCTTATGTCCGAAGCTCCCCATCATGGAGGATCCCAGAGGACAACAGCAGCAGCAGCCTTTACAGTAGCAGCAATCGCCAGTATCTGTGCCTGGTCACCAGCTCGGGCGCACTAAAAGGAGCAGTCGCTTGAGTCACAACTGTCCCGATCAGAGGTCGCAGGACTCCTCGGTATCGAGGAGGGACGTTGTATGTTCCCCTGATCAGCCTCTGAATCCGGTACCCTTGATATGACAGCGGCTGGTGAGTGATCTACGAGATTGTCGCCTTTTTTGTTAATAGGGACCATTTTCTGCTAAAATCACTAGAGGCCTAGGAAGACTAGCACCAAAAGGAAGAATAAGGAGTTTGCCATTTGCAGGACCCTGCTGGCAGTTCATTAGCATAAAGAGCTCTGCTCTGACTGCATACAAAAAACTATACGGGATGAGACCCCCGATTTCACCACAAGCCTTAGGTCCATAATCAGGGCAGAGGTGCAGGGTTCCATGAAGACTCTGTTAAAAAAAGGGAAACGAGAGCTCAGGAGGTTATCACTTAATCAGAGGCCTCTTCACAATCCGTGGTGGAATATCATAGTGAATCCCCGTCCTTCCGGCCGAGGACATGGATAGACTGGTTAGGGCAGTCAGGTCAACAATGGGCCTAAAGGAGGGAAAAGCACCTAAATCCCTAGAGGATCTTATGTTTGGGGGCCTGGAGGACAGGAAGAAGAGCATCTTTCCTGTTATTTCTAGGATAAAGGCACTCATAGATAAGGAGTGGAAGAAGCCATAGAGATCTTGTAGCCTGTCCTCATCTTCCAAAAGGAGATACCCCTTTGAAGAGAAGGACTCGAAGAGTTGGGATAAAATCCCTAAAATCGACAGGGCAGTAGCGAAATCCTCTGAAAGGTCGTCCTTGCCTTTTGTAGATCCTGACACATTTTGAGACCCGTTAGATTTGAAAGCTGATGGGATCCTGAGACACACCTGGGAGGCAGCCGTGGGAGCCTGAAGCCGGCAATAGCTGGGACTTGTACTGCCCGCTGCCTCATGGTCTTGCTACAGCAGATGGAGGAACAACTTAAGGATAAGTCCAATATAACTCTGTTGCAGGGAGCAGCAGCCTTTGTAGCAGACACCTCAGCAGACTCCGTGATGTTAGCAGCTAGGTCTGTGAACCTATCCAATGCGGCTAGACGGCCTTATGGCTGAAAGGGTGTCCAGGAGACCTGCCTTCAAAAAATAGACTCTGCTCCATCCCATGTGATGGCCAGTTTCTCTTCTGGCAAAAGCTAGAAGAAATTTTGGAGTAGGCAGGCGACAAGAAGAAGGGACTCGCTTGTTTGCTGGTGGAAGCTAGAAAACCCTCCTAATGATGTCAGGTCAAAGGTAAGGGGGAGGCTCTCCCTCTTTCTCCCTGCATAGGTAAACATCTACCCCAGTCACTGGATCTTGAGTGTCATCAAACACTGTCTGAAGATAAACTTTGTCCATCCACCTCGCCAGACCTATATATTAACACCCCGCAGGAAATCACAACTGGAGAACAACTGGCCCTGGAAGCAGATATCTTGGGACTCTTACAAAAGCGAGTTCTGTGTGAAGTCCCGGTGGAAGAAATAGGAAGGGGATTTTATTCCCCCCTCTTCTTGATAAAGAAGCTGGAAGGTTCCCTAAGGACTATCATCAACCTCAGGAATCTCAACCGATCTATTGTGAATCATTCCTTCAAGATGGAGTCAGTGAATGCGGCTATAAAGCTGTTATTCCAGGATTGTTTCATGGCGGTCATCGACTAAAAGGATGCCTATTATCACATCCCAATCCATCGGGACCATCAAAAATTCTTGAGGGTAGCTCTGTATGTCCAGGGGCGGGTCAGGCATTACCAGTATACAGCCCTTCCATTCGGACTATCAATTGCTCCGAGAATATTTACCAAGGTAATATCGGAGGTGATGGCCTACATCGCTTCATTGGGGGACACAGGACCATGGGTGTTATGCTGCTGTCACTAGGAGGCTGACACTAAGTAGATACAAAAAGATTAGCACCTCCTCTGCAGTATACACACGCACACTGGCTCCAGCCGAACGAGTTCAAGCTTAGTGTCGCAAGGAGGCACATGTTCTCTGACTTTCACATTACAGCTATGACTTTTTCTTTTTTCCCCTTTTTTCTTTATTTTAGATATACTTTTCCTGGGATTGCAGAGGGGCGATGGATCCCTTAAGTGCTCCGTTCTCCTCAAACCTACAACAGGCAGGAACGTGGAGTGTCACCTCCACGTACTCCCTCCTGCATCGTTTTTTTGTCATGGGCATGCCTGCGATATTCCACAGGACGACTGATCCCTTCAGGGTACTGTTCTCCCCACACCAGTAACAGATGGGAATGTGAAGTGTTGCCTCCTCGTACCCGCCTCTGCATCCAGGCTCATCCCGCCCTTGTTCCCTGCTCCAGACCAAAACCCTGACCCATCCTCGGGGAGTTAACTCCTTGGATGTCCAGAGGCATTTACTGTGTCCGAGGTCATCTCTCCATCGCCCCTGATGAACATTGGCGATGGCAGGAAAGCGGACGGCCCTTCTCCCCTCCTCTGACCTCGGAGAGTAAATGGAAGGCTCCTCACCGTCCACACTGAAGCCCCTTCATCCGCGGCAGCTCCATGCCGGGACGCTCAACGTTGGCCCTTCCCTGCAGTTCCTCTGGGCTACTATCCCTATTGGAGGACATTAGCAGAATAAGGAGTCAGGGGGCATACTGTGGTACATTATGTCACTCCATAAGGCATCCAAGAAGGGCAACAAGGTACACTCGGTGTATTTCACCTCATGTACTACCTTCCAGACTTTGTTACCGCGGTGACATAGTACCCTACTCTTCAAGGACTGTGATCCCGAATGCGCTCAGGAGCCCTCCGCCGCTACTGAACCCAGTGTACCTAGCCCCCCTGAGTGGGCTTCGTCAATGTCGCAGTCCACGGCGTCACTGGCCAAAGCAAACAGTCCCTTCATGATCCCTCCTCTATCGGCCAGGGCCCTCGCCAGCCTGTCTCAGACGAATCCTCCACCTCACGGGAACACTCGGTCAGCAGGGGCCGGTCTCAGACGAAAACTTCACAGGTATCTAGGAAACGAGGCCATAGCTCTCCGTCACCCGGGCAACGTTGTACAGTCTCATTGAAGCCGTTAACCATACGTTAAAGTTTGACGAGGACCCTAGTTCTGTCCCAGATCACGCGGTGTCCTTTAAAAAGACAAAACACCCTCATAAGGTTTTTTTCCAACCACCCCGAGTTCCAGGACATAGTTCACCGGCATAGAGAGTGACCAGACAAACGCTTCGCAGGTTAGAAGCCTACAGAGGCGAGATACCCCTTTTCCTCTGATTTGCGGAAGGAATGGACAGAATCCCCTCCAGTTGATCCACCTGTCTCCCGCTTGGCCTCGAAAACCCTTCGGTCCTTATCAGATGGTTCCTCAATTAAAGACCCCATGGAGCGGCAGATAGAGAACCTGGCCCGTTCGGTGTTCGAGTCTTTGTGCTCGGCACTCTCCCCCTCTTTTGCTGCGTCGTGGGTATCTAAAGCTATGGTCTCTTGGGCTGATACCCTGAGCAGGACCATACAGGACAGTGACCTTCCTCCGGAAGCAGCCCAACTAGCCAATCAGATCTCCTTGTTTGGGGAAGATTTGTTGCACACGTCCCTGAACTCGGCTAACTGTGCTGTGCTTGCAGCCGCAAATGCCCTCACCATCTGACAGGCACTGTGACTCAGGAAATGGCGAGCGGACTCTGCGTCCAAGAAGTCCTTGACGTCTCTGCCCTACCATAGCGGGCTTTTATTTGGCGAGAAGCTGGATCAGCTTATCTCTGACGCCACAGGAGGAAAAAGTAAATTCCTTCCCCAGCAAAAGACCAGGCGACGTTTTCGTCATCAACAGCAGACACGTTTACGGTACTTTCGTAGTTACTCTGGTTGGGCCAATGCGACCACCTCTTCCGGCTCGAGGCTTTCTCCTTTGGATAGGAATACCCAGGTCTCGCTTAAAACCAATCTATTATGGAAGGGCCGACCCAGGCAATCTAGATCCAAGGGACTCAAGTCCCACAGATTTTCGACCCAATGACTCATACCTTATACAGTCGACTCCAGCAGGGTAGGCGGACGTCTGCTCCTATTTCTTCATATCTGTCTCGCCTTCATTCACGACGAATGGGTCAGAGACCTGGTGTCTTCTGGATACAAGATAGAGTTTTCATCCCGACCTCCTGAATGGTTCTTCCCCTCTCGTCCCCCCCAAAACAGAAGGCTTTCTACCGGGCCATCGATTCGTTACGTTTAGACGGGGTCATCATTCCAGTTCCAGAAAACGAGAGCTTTGAGGGGTTCTACTCAAATTTATTCATGGTCCCTAAGAAGGACGGAACGGTTCGGCCCATCCTGGACCTGAAATTACTCAACAACTTTGTCAGGGTCCGGCACTTAAGAATGGAGTCCCTCAGCTCTGTCATCACATCGATGGAGAAGGAGGAGTTCCCCATCCGTGATGCTTATCTGCATATCCTGATTTTTCTACCTCACCAAAGATTCCTGTGTTTCGCCGTCTGCGAGAAACATTTCCAGTTTACGGCTCTGCCCTTCGGCCTCGCCACCGCCCCCAGAGTATTCACAAAGGTCATGGCGACTGTCATGTCCATTCTGCACTCTCGGAGCGTGGTCATCCATCCATACCTGGATGACCTTTTGATCAAAGGGCCTTCCTTTCAGGCCTGCGCGGAGTGCGTCCGTATAACTTTGGATACACTTTCTCATCTAGGCTGGCTGATAAACTTGAACAAGTCTTCCCAAGTCCCAGCTCAGCAGATATACTTTTTAGGGATGAACTTGGACACCTCCCGAGGGTTGGTAATTCATGGCCCTTCAACAAGGAGCCCAGTCACTTTGTCACCCATCTCCTCTTTCGATCCGGTTCGGCATGCGGGTCCTGGGCAGGATGGTGGCAGCGATGGAAACTGTTCCTTTTGCCCAGCTACACCTCCGCCCTCTGCAGAATGCGCTTCTGTCGGCGTGGGACAAAAACCCCTTCTCACTCGACCGTCTGTGCCGCCTGTCTCCGCGGGTCAAGCGGGTGCTGAGGTGGTGGACACTACGGTCCTCCCTCACTCAGGGGAGATCCTTTCTCCCGATTCATTGCCTGGTGGTCACCACCAACGCCAGTCTCCTCGGCCGTGGGGCTGTCTTCCGTCATCATACTGCCCAGGGGCGCTGGTCGCCTCGGGAGTCACTTCTTCTGATCAACGTCCTGGAAATACGGGCCATCCGGTTGACCCTGCAGCGGTTCCATTACTTTCTGGCGGGTCGCACCATTCTAATACAGTCGGACAATACCACGGCTGTGGCGTACATCAACCATCAAGGGGGCACCCGCAGCAGGGGGGCAATGTGTGAGGTGGAGCACATTCTCTACTGGGCCGAGATGAACCGGTCAGTTATTTCAGCGGTTCACATTCCGGGCGTCGAAAACTGGGCGGCAGACTTCCTCAGCCGTCAGGGTTTCGCCTCAGGGGAGTGGTCTCTTCACCTGGAGGTCTTCCAACAGATTTGTCATCTCTGGGGGACTCTGGACGTGGACCTCATGGCATCAAGGCTAAACTCCAAGGTGCCCGAGTTTGTAGCCCGGTCCTGGGATACAGTGGTCTTTGGGTTGGGCGCATTGGTCCTCCTGTGGTGTCAATTTCGTCTGCCTTACGTGTTCCCCCCACTTCTATTACTTCCGAGGGTTATCAGGAAGATCAAGACTGAAGGGATCCCGGTTATCCTAGTCGCTCCGGACTGGCCTCGCCGGGCGTAGTACGTGGAGTTGGTGCAGCTCGTCATCGACGTTCCCTGGCGACTACCGGATCGACCAGATCTTTCCCAGGGCCCGATTTACCACCAGAGCTCAGAGGCCCTGTGTTTAACGGCCTGGCCGTTGAATCCTGGGTCCCAACCCAAGCTGGGTTCTCCTAAGAAGTGGTTTCCACCATGATTAGCTCTCAGAAACCTGCATCGATAGGCATCTATCATCGCACCTGGAAAGCCTTTTTCGCATGGTGCAGGGAACGCGGTCGTTCTCTTGCCTTCTCCATTCTGGCTATTTTGCAGTTCCTCTAGACCAGTTTGGACTTAGGCCTAGCGCTTAATTCCCTCAAAGGCCAGATCTCTGCCTTATCAGTCTTGTTCCAACGCCGCATTGCTTCTAAGCTGCAGGTGAAGACTTTCATTCAGGGGGTCTCCCACGTGGTACCTCCCTATAGCAGACCGTTAGATGCCTGGGACCTCAAACTGGTCCTGGGTGTTATTCAGGATACTCCCTTTGAGCCGCTACAGGACGTTTCTCTGACCCACCTTTCATGGAAGGTCGCCTTCCTTGTCGCGGTGACTTTAATCAGATGGGTATCAGAGCTAGCCGCTTTTTTCCTGTAAAGCTCCTTTTCTAATTTTTTACCAGGACAAGGTGGTTCTGTTGTGAATGGGTTTGAGATGAGTTCTGAGCAGAGGCTCCCTCTGGTGGTTACAAGCGGTGCTGGTCTGTTCAGTGATGGGCCGGTGATACTGTTATGATTCGGTAGCTGAGGACAATTGTTCTGGTCTGAATCCTTGTTTCCAGTTTCTCTTGTAGCCTGCTGTGTCATGTCTGCATCTCCTGCTAACAGATAAGACATTTCCTTCTTTTTGTTTCTTTGCTGGATTTTTGCATTTTGTCCTGCACTTCTGTGGGGGCCTTCTGGGTCCCCTCGGGGGGCTTTTGCTCTCTCTGTTCAGTTCAGCCACTGATGTTTGTACATTTGCTTTTTCCAGTTTTTTCAGTGGCTGCTGTTTTGATTTTGTTACACCAGAGAGCTAATTTAGGTGGTAGAGGTCGTGTGATCTCAGGTGTTTTTTTAAATTAGTAGAGTTGGTGTTTTCAAGGTTTTTTGGGATTGCAGTAAGTACCCTTCCTATCCTTTTCTATTTAGTTAGTTTGGGCCCCAACGTTTGCTCATACTATTTTCTGTCTGTGTTTGTATTTCGTCTTGTCTAACCGCCATTATATGTTTGGGGGCTTGCTATTATCTTTGGGGTTCTGCTCCGGGGCAGATAGCTTTCCTATTTCTATCTTTAGGTGTAGATAGTTTCTCAGGCTGTGACGAGGCGTCTAGGACCAACGTAGGAACGCTCCACGGCTGCCTCTAGTTGTGGTGGTTAGTCAGGGTACTGCAATCTCATAGATTCCAACTGCTCTGGTGTATTACCTTTTTGCCTGCACTCCTCAGCTACCGAATCATAACAGGTTCTCAGGCCGTTCTTGTCCTTCTTGCCCAAGGTGATCTCTCCCTTTCACCTTAATGAGGACATTGTCCTGCCCTCGTTTTGCCTGGCACCAGTACATCGTTTTGAGAAGGCTCTCCACACTCTGGATCTAGTGAGGGCTCTTAGAAGGTACATCTTCTGGATTGCGTCTTTCCGAAAGACGGGCGCTTTATTCATCCTTACTGAGAGTCACAGGAAGGGACAGGCTGCTTCAAAGTCCACAATAGCCAGATGGATACGCTCGGCTATTAAGGAGTCCTACTGTGTCAGAGGCAAACCTATCCCAGCACGGATAAAGGCACACTCCACTCGGTGGGTGCATCCTGGGCCATCTGGCAGCAGGCGTCGGTGGAACAGGTTTGCTTGGCTGTGACCTTGCCCAGTCTGCACACCTTGAAACACTACAACATTCACACTCAGGCCTCCGCAGATGTAGGCCTAGGAAGAAGGTTCTTGCAAGCAGCAGTGGCGCATCTCTAGGCAGCTGGTGCATGGGGTCTGTTCGGTTATGTTTTTCCCCACCCAGGGACTGCTTTAGGACGTCCCATGGTCCTGTGTCCCCCAATGTGACAATGGAGAAACAGGGATTTTTGTGTACTCACAGTAAAATCCTTTTTTCCGAGCCACTCATTGGGGGACACGGCACCCACCCTGTTAACCTGAAGTTTTAAACATGTTCTTTGGTTTGACGTTTTATGCCTTCGTATGATGTTCATGATCTCCTTCTGCTTTGTCACTTAACTGGTTCGGCTGGAGCCAGTGTTTGGGTGTATACTGAAGAGGAGGTGCTAATCGTTTTGTATCTACTTAGTGTCAGCCTCCTAGTGGCAGCAGCATAACACCCATGGTCCTGTGTCCCCCAAAAAGTGGCTCGGAGAAAAGGATTTTACGGTGAGTACACAAAAATCCCTGTTTCGATTTTTGGGAGGTAGCATTAACAAATAGCAGTACAAGAGTTGTTCTTATTTTTATTTTTGCGCAGTTTACCATGAGATATAGATGTTGAGGCAGATTTATTCTGCAGGTCGGTGCCATTTTCTGCAGTACCAGATTTATAAAAAGTAGTTGTTTTTTTTTGTCGACATATTTTGAGAGATGTTGAGAGAACATTTTTATATTTTGGCGAGCAGATCTGTGTGAGGGCTTAATTTTTGTGGAACGAGTTGCAGATTTTTTGTAGCCATTTTGGGGTACATGATATTTTTTTTTGTCTCTTTTTATTCCGATTTTTCAGACACAGAATGAACAAAACCCAGCAATTCAGGTTTTTTTTGTGCTGTTCACCATGCGGTTAAAGTGATAACACCGATTTGTTCATCGTGTGGGTACTATTATAGCGATATGCTTTGTTCTTTTTACAGACCAAAAACAATACACACGTGATCAAAATTGTTGATACCCCTCTTTTAATGGCAGAAAAACCCACAATGATCACAGAAATAACTTGAATCTGACAAAAGTAGTAATAAATCAAAAATCTATGAAAATGAACAGATGAAAGTCAGACATTGCTTTTCAACCATGCTTCCACAGAATTAAAAAAAATAAAATAAAACTGATCTGAAATGTTTCTAGTTAGAAATGTTATAGACTTAACATAAACTAAAACATTACCAGTGGTCAAATCTATTTGGGATAATGACCTAAGCGAAGAGGAGTAGCAAGAGTATTGTTTTACTCCTGGATGGTATAAATGCCAAAGGTCCATCATTCCGGTTTCTGATAATAGGTAGTGTAAAGCTGTTGGTCTGATATTCTGAGGGATGGAGTACAAGTGGTGTTTATCCCAGTAGGGGTCTAGATAGGTATTAACTTCTCTTATCATGAACACTCTTTGGTCTGGATAGCTACTTATAAAGGAGAGTATTATTTTTAAAACCTCAGAGGATTAATGTACAAGGCTACAATGATGATGTTAGTATTATATACATCACATTCAATACATATAAATCTCCCTTCCACATCAATTTCGGTCACCTGGCAAGTTCAAAACTTACCGTATGTATAAATATACTAACATCGATGATGTTGACGTAACCAGGAAAATACGGCACACGTTGCCACTGACTCCCATACCCCTAACATTCCAGGCTAATATATTGATCTTTAGAAACATAGACAGCTGCATGGGTATAGCAGAAACAACAAAGGATCACACACCATGTGCGTGAATCCTATACACACCACTCAAAAAATATGTATATAAACCGGAGAAAAATGAGTCATCAGTGATAAAATAACAAATTATCTTTAATTGTAGAAAATCACATGAAACATAGTAACGTGTTCAGTATTAAATATAAGATACAAAAGACACGACAGAAATGGTACAAATGATAGGAGTAGATCGCCCTCCAAAGCAGAAATAACTTCCTATGTAATGGCTAACATGGGTTAAAGCACAAGCAGACAGCTCCTAATAGATTAGTGCAGTAAATCCTCAGTGGGAAAAAAAAAGGCTATGTGCAAAGTCCTTTAACCCAAAAGCCCTGGAGCACAGCTACAGGATGTAAAATTGCAGGTATGCCATAAAGGGAACGCTCACATCATGGACTGAAAATAGGAGTGCTCACCAGTAAATAGTTACACAGGAGGTAGATCGCCACCAAGAGATGCCCCCGATGTACGTTTCGTGGCAGTAAACGCCACTTTCTCAAGGGGATAGTCTCGCTGTGGCAGAAGGACCTTCAAGTACCTCCTCACAATGTGTCACGTGGTCAAATCAGACCAATAGGAGGCGGCTAAGCGGCGCGTGCATCATAGAGCCCCAGGACATCGCAGCAGCGATGGCGTCATGCCCCCAGGTGCACGCCCTGAGAAATAAACTCAGGGCTTGCACCAGAGACCGAAAGACGCCCCATACATGTATTTTGACATGCGCTGCAGATATGTTGTGAGGCACATTTTTCTATCCCATTTTCCTTGCAGACTTATATATTTATTATGGGTCATTTCTGCTGTTATGTTTTCAATGTGGGGCATTGGGCTGAGCGCATGCCTCGTTATTGCTCCTGGTTCATCGCCGCCGGGGGGCGTCTTTCGGTCTCTGGTGCACGCCCTGAGTTTATTTCTCAGTGCGTGCACCTGGGGGCATGACGCCATCGCTGCTGCGATGTCCTGGGGCTCTATGATGCATGCGCCGCTTAGCCGCCTCCTATTGGTCTGATTTGACCACGTGACACATTGTGAGGAGGTACTTGAAGGTCCTTCTGCCACAGCGAGACTATCCCTTTGAGAAAGTGGCGTTTACCGCCACGAAAAGTACGTCGGGGGCATTTCTTGGTGGCGATCTACCTCCTGTGTAACTATTTACTGGTGAGCACTCCTATTTTCAGTCCATGATGTGAGCATTCCCTTTATGGCATACCTGCAATTTTACATCCTGTAGCTGTGCTCCAGGGCTTTTGGGTTAAAGGACTTTGCACATAGCCTTTTTTTTTCCCACTGAGGATTTACTGCACTAATCTATTAGGAGCTGTCTGCTTGTGCTTTAACCCATGTTAGCCATTACATAGGAAGTTATTTCTGCTTTGGAGGGCGATCTATTCCTATCATTTGTACCATTTCTGTCGTGTCTTTTGTATCTTATATTTAATACTGAACACGTTACTATGTTTCATGTGATTTTCTAAAATTTAAAGATAATTTGTTATTTTATCACCGATGACTCATTTTTCTCCGGTTAATATATTGATCTTGTACAATATTCCCAATCATGTTAGTATGCATGATAATATTAATTTTAGACTTTAGATAAATATTCCCGATTACTGCTCCAACTTTTCCAATCTTCCTGGAATGTATTCATTTCTCTGGAATAGAACACCATTTTCAAAAACTTAACAAATCTAATACAACATACCGTATTTTTCGGATTATAAAACGCTCTGGATTATAAGACGCACCCCAAATTTTGAGAAGAGAAAGCTTGGAAAAGCTGATTCTTGCCCTCTCGAGTCCCTAGTTTTTCTTTCTATACTTAGCTGCAGGGGTTGACACCCTGATCCTAATAGATATAATGGCTCCTCCACCACACATCATGAAGCACTAATGGAATCTCTAGTGGACCCTATAGTATATACCAAGAGGAAATATCTCTAAACATGTTTCACATCTCCAGGTGGTCACAAACAAAGTGCATTCAGGCTAGTTCCAGATAAAGTGCATACTTCGTTCCCACAAAACGTCATCTTGGATAAGAACACATGATCCCACCTTTGTTTACTCATCACAGTGATGAGTGTTTTCCTTCACTGTTTGTTGAAGGTTCATCGGGAAAAATATATAGGAAGCCCTTTGCAAGTGTTGTTCTGCTTCTGTCTTCATGCTATGGTGAAAGAAGAGCAGAAATCCCTCCTTTTTGTATACTGCGTATGGAAGCTATTATAGTGACTAGTTTCCATCCAGTAGGTCAGAGACAACTGATGGAGATGGAGCCCACACAGCTTATTCTCTATATTACCTGAAATGACAGGGACACTTTAATTTAACAGGTATGATTGTAAAACCCAAGTCATACTTTATACTAATCAATTTATTTCCAATTTTGTCTTTTAGATACAAAGAAAGGATGACAAGATTTTACCAGTATTATCAGATGAGATTCCAGTTTCTATCACAGATGTAATATACAGAACGGTTTTTGAATGTATAATACCAGTTAATGTATTTTTACCAGTTTATTTTTTTTATATATACTGTATATTATTATTCTTTTGTTTTGTAGGTGTTAAGAGCCCAAGCAAGGCTAACCACTTTTTATGGTGCCTTTGGCCCTGATAAATTTAGGTTGGTGATTTTTATTTTGTGTGGGGTTTTTTCACTGTAAATAAAACATAGATTTTTAATACTTAACCTACACTTTTTGCCTTTCTTTTATTTAGCGGCATCGCATGGATAGAGTTCTTAAACAACAATGATGTGGTAAAGGATATTATTTTTCAACTGGAGGAGATGAATTTGACTTGTGCGCAATATCTTTGGCTTAGACATCAGGTAAGAAGATGAGGAAATACTTTTATATGTCTTTTATACTTGGTTTTGTTCAATAGTATTGCTTATACTTCTTTTTACAATTTTATAGGCCGAGTTTGAAAGCAAGTTTGATGAGAAGTTGCTAGAGAATCTCCTGAGCAAAATTCCTGCAAACGTCTCATCACAAGAACTATGTCTTTGGTTGAAAAATATATTGATTCCATTTGTAAGAAGAATTGTGCCAAAAGGACAGGTATTTTACTTTCAAGTGGAAGTCAGCTGTGGCTTGCAGTTAGAAATTGGTTCAAACTTAGGCCAGCTTCTCTCTTGTGACGCTCACGGTATGAGTATGGACCGCGATGTCTGGGCCGTCCTTGGCTCTTTTGACCTAAACTCTCCTGCCTCAAAGGCATACATGATGCTGTTGAGTTAGGGTTGATAGTTCTGTCCTGCAGCGGATATGGACATTGCGGTCCATATTTGGCCTGTGAATCACAAACTTATTAAACTGATACTTGCCACTCGCCTCGTTGGTCAAGTTATGGTTTAATCCATTTGTTTTAAAATATGATAGATGTTAAACATGGTATAATCTGGTATGGTTTTTGAGAGGAGGGGGAAGGGAGTTTCATTTGGCAAAAAGTTATATATAACACTATATAAGTCATGTAGGAATGACCGGGATGCCTATGCTTCACTGGCTTATTGAGCATTTTAATTTCAATTCGGTTATGGTATTGTTTTCTTCTTACATAGAAAATTGTGGCAAAATGGCTGGAATACAGAGCACGAGCCTTAGAAATAACGGATAAGGTAATTAATTAGAATTTCTTCTATAATGAGATTTTATAGGTTTTATCAACACTGCAGTTGATTTTTACTAAAACATAACTTTATCTAAAATTAATATCATCTTGCGTCTCCTGCGTGTGCTGTATGGCTGTACTCTATGGCTGGAAAACATTCTTCTGGTAGCACATGATTACTAGTGCTTTGTTCATACAAATATATTATACTTTCCATGTATGGACTTCAATACCTGTACCAACCTCGGGTCTCCTAACCTCAACTAACAGTAACAATAGTTTATACTAGACAATGACCATCAATTTCTACCTGTGTGATGGTAGGGAAGGGGTATACAGTTGTATGAAAAATTGTTTGCCCCTTTTCTGATTTCCTATTCTTTTGCATGTTTGTCACACAAATGTTTCAGATCACCCAACAAATTTAACCTCTTCATGACATGCGCCATACATGTACTGCGCATGTCGTATCCCTCCCCTTGATGTGGGCTCTGGCGCTGAGCCAACATCTTTCCAGGCACATGTCAGGTGTTTTGAACAGCTGACATGTGCCTCTAACAGTCGTGGGTGGAATCTCAATCCACCCGCGGCTTTTAACCCAATAAATGCTGATGTTAATCTCTGACAGCGGCATTTAATGTGATTGCACTGGAAACACATCACTAATCCCGCCCGTGTCACATGACTGCAGGTTGGCAGTGGGTTGGCATGACAACCCGGGGTCTGCAGAAGACCGCTGTGGTTATCATTGCCAGATTGCTATGAGTGCCGCACGGTGGTCAGCGCTCATAGTAAGTGAACATTTCTTCTACACACATACGATCTGATCATTGCCTGTGTGTAGCAGAGGCGATCAGACAACTGCAGCTTCTAGTCTCCCATGAAAACTATTGAAGTATGCCAAAAGTAAAAAAAAGTTTTAAAAAATATTGAAATAAAAAGAATAAAAGTTCAACTCACCCCCCATTCGCCTCATTCAAAATAAAACAATTAAAAAAATAAATACTCATATTTGGAATCGCCGCCTTCAGAATCGCCCGATCTATCAAGCTATAAAAAGAATTAATCTGGCGTAGCGAAAAAAATAAGTTAAAACGCCAGAATTACGTTTTTTTGGTCCCCGCAACATTGCATTAAAATGCAATAACGGGTGATCAAAAGGTCGTATCCACACCAAAATGGTATCACTAAAAACGTTAGCTCGGCACATAAAAAATAAGCCCTCACCCACCCCCAGATCACGAAAATTAGAGAAGCTGCGGGTCTCAGAAAATTACGCAACTTAAAAAAGAAAATCCAAAAAACAGTTGTGGAATTTAACTTTTTTTTCGCAATTTCACCGTAGTTGGAATTTTTTTCCCGTTTTCGAGTAAAAGATATGGTAAAACCAATGGTGGTGTTCAAAATTTACAACTCGTCCCACAAAAAAACAAGCCCTCACATGGCCATATTTACGGAAAAATAAAGTTATGGCTCTGGGAAGAAGGGAAGCGAAAAACGGAATCGCAAAAACGAAAAAGGGCTGCGGCGTGAAGGGTTAAATATTAGAGAAAGATAACATAATTAAACACAAAAACAGGATTTTGGTTTCTTTCCGTAAAATTTGTTTCTCGATCGCTTCATTGGGGGACACAGGAACCATGTGGTGTTTGCTGCTGCCACTAGGAGGCTGACACTATGCATATTAAAAAAGGTTGGCTCCTCTTCTGTAGTATACACCCCACCGACTGGCATCAAGCTAATCAGTTTTAGCTTAGTGTCAGTAGGAGGTGGACACGGGTCTCTATTGAGACCCATAGCTACCTAATGTGCGTCGTTCCTTTTCAGGTTTTCCGGAGGGATACAGTGTGAATGGTCACTACTGTACTCCCACACAGAGACTGAGTACGGTGTGTACTGCCAAACCGTATCCTCATGTCTGGCACTTTGTCAGGACCCCAAGGATCGCTGTCACGGACGTGTGTTCAGGTGACCACGGAAGGGATGAAGACCCGGGCCTGCCTCCGTCTCTCACCTACTCGCCCACCAGAGCCTGTCGGTGAAGGAGACACGGACGTTCCGCAACTGGATCGCGGACGTCCGCCTATCTTCTGAGGTACTGTCCCTCTTTCCTCCATAGCAAGAGAAGATTGAAGGAAAGAACACAAGAATGGAAGAAGAAGAAGTTTTAAGAAAAAAAAAAAAGGAAACCCAAAGATCAGAGTAGGGGGATAGAGCGATCCACTCCCAGAATCTAGCCATTCCGGGATTATGATGCGGATTAGATGCTGCCTTTGGGTAACCCGGTGCCTCCCCTTCTCATCGAGACCCCGACTTCATTTTGGGCCTAGTTATAGCGCTGGCCCCACCCCTTCCCTCCTGGCTTCCGGGCGGGCTTTTCTCCTTCCTGTCCTTGCCTCTTAGCGCTGTCTAAGGCTCCGCCCAGTATTCTCAGCCCTTCGGTGGACGCAGCCGCCATATTCCCCTCAGCAGCAGCAGCGTGCGCTTCCATCCAGTTGGGACCACAGGTGGTTGCATGAGTGAAAGGGAATATCCCCATCTTCCCACCGTGAGCAGGATGAATTCTCCTGGAGCCACTGCTATCGTTTTCAACAGGAAGCGCGCGTAGCTCTGCCCTGCAGAGCTGACACCCTCCTCTGCCTTTTTTCTCTGTCCCCCAACCTTCTGGCAGTTAGCTAGTGGGACTGCTCTACCATGCCTAAGCACAAGGGAGAGCCTGCTCGCCCCCCACCTTCCTCCTCCTCCGCTCTGTTCAGGCACTTTGTATGCTCTTCTTGTAATGACAGACTCCCTTCAGGTCAGTTATCTCACCTCTGCCAGGCCTGCAGCGCCCCAAAGGGACCCACCCAGGAACCCCCTTCTGCCCGGGCGATTCTGAGACCCCTATTCCTGAGTGGAATTCTTCTCTGTCACAATCTGTGGCGGACCTCACCAGGATGTCACAGACCCTAGTGTCCGTTTTTGACAGATTGCCCCTCTCCCCTCCCGTAGTCGCCAGCGGGTCAAAAATCTCTCCGCCCGGTCCTTCCAACCCAGGCCGTAAAAGACCAAGACTGGAGCACCGTTCTAGGTCCTCTTCCCGCGCCGCCTCCCTAGACGACCTTTCACGGCGCGATCCTTCTCTAGCGCCCTCCCCTCCGAAATCAGGCAAGGCGTCTTCTGACGCGCTTTCTGAAGATGAGTCGGACCTGGATTCAGAACAGGCCTCCAGCATGACGGATATGGTGCAGAGCCTGATTGTTGCAGTCAATCAGACCTTACGCATCAAAGATACCGCTACGGAATCCGCAGATCAGGCAGTTTCGTTCAGACAGTCCAAACCACCTTCCAAGGTCTTTGCCTCGCATACTGAGTTCATGGACATACTCAAGAGGAAGAGGGAAAATCCAACCAGGCGCTTTCAAAGAGGGAAGCGCCTCGCGTGGCTCAGTGCTGCGTGGGGGGCTCCGCCGGCATTTCGTCAAAGCCAGAAAGCCCCCCGCAGCTTCGTTACTGCGACGCGGTGGCCTCCAGAAAGATGGCCACTGGGTGCGGCGCATACTCAAATTCAATTCTCGGCAACGAGATCTCGGGACAAGACCTCGTTGCGGAGATCTGAATCTGAGCATGCGTTGCCCCAAGCGGCCATCTTTCCGGAGGCCCCTGGCGGCCATCTTTCCGGAGGCCTCCGCGTCGCAGCAACAGAGCTGCTGGGGACTTTTGGGTTTTGACGAAATGCCGGCGGAGCCCCCCACGCAGCACAGAGCCCCGCTGCAGCCACACCACAGAGCCCCGACACCACCGCACCACAGAGCACATGGAGGCTGCATTGGGACTGCTGACACGGGACCGCCGCCACAGGATTTGTAAGTATATTGCGACCAGAGCACAGCCACCCCACAGAGCACAGCCACCACTCAGAGCACCCCTGCAACACAGAGCACCACCACCGCACCAGCCTGGACCACTGAACGACCCCTGTGACCACTCCTCTACCTGTGCTGATCCCTTCGCTGGTAAACTGAATTCGGACTGTAAGACGGACCCCCATTTGACACATTTTTTTTCCCCTGTTTTCCACCCTAAAATTTGGGGTGCGTCTTATGGTCCGGTGCGTCTTATAGTCCGAAAAATATGGTAGCTCCTCTTTTGCAGTATACACCCCACCGACTGGCACTAGGTTATTCAGTTAGTGAGAAAGCAGTAGGAAAAACAACATGTAAAAAAGAAAGAAAACACAAACTCAAATGGTAACAATATACAGTGGGTTCAGAAAGTATTCAGACCCCTTTAAATTTTTCACTCTTTGTTTCATTGCAGCCATTTGGTAAATGCAAAAAAGTTTTTTTTTTTCCTTATTAATGTGCACTCTGTACCCCATCTTTACTGAGAAAAAACACAGAAATGTAGAAATTTTTGCAAATTTATTAAAAAAGAAAAACTGAAATATCACATGGTCGTAAGTATTCAGACCCTTTGCTCAGTATTGAGTAGAAGCACCCTTGTGAGCTAGTACATCCATGAGTCTTCTTGGGAATAATGCAACAAGGTTTTCACACATGGATTTGGGGATCCTCTGCCATTAAAGCTTGCAGATCCTCTCCAGTTCCGTCAGGTTGGATGGTGAACTTCGGTGGACAGCCATTTTCAGGTCTCTCCAGAGATGCTCAGTTGGGTTTAGGTCAGGGCTTTGGCTGGGCCTGTCAAGAATGGTCACAGAGTTGTTCTGAAGCCACTCCTTTGTTATTTTAGCTGTGTGCTTAGGGTCATTGTCTTGTTGGAAGGTGAACCTTCGGCCAAGTCTGAGGTCCAGAGCACTCTGGAATAGGTTTTCATCCAAAATATCTCTGTACTTGGCCGCTTTCATGTTTCGTTCAATTGCAACCAGTCATCCTGTCTCAGCAGCTGAAAATCACCCCCATAGCGTGATGCTGCCACCAACATGTTTCACTGTTGGGTTTGTATTGGGCAGGTGATGAGCAGTG